>SDVV010029769.1:0-11764 GCA_016164225.1 Gammarus roeselii | reverse complement strand
CTCGAGTCCCGCGGATCCCACGAGTACCTCCTCTCCCTGGGTCACCTTCTCTCAACCAACCTCGTTACATATAATAATAATGATAACAAATTTAAAATTCATCACCATGAAAAAAGGGCAGAGAAAAATAATAGAGCCCAAGCAAGAAGAAATAATAAAATGCTAAAATAAAGTGTTAATGATCTATAAAATGAATAAGCATCCATCCACCCCAAGACGCTCTGGAGGGGCCGTCAACCCTTCTCCGATAAGATGGTCTTGCCCATGGCTTGATCCCCGGCTTCTACCCGGGGTTCAAGGTAATGAAGGTGGGACCTTCTTTACATTTATTTCTATTGTGTATACGAATATATACACTAACTTAATCCTCAAATTTACCCTTAAAATTAATATCTTTTTTTTTTTTATAAACTTTTTTTTTTAACAATTTTTTGTTGCTCTTCTCCATTCCAATTTGTTTCGATTTTAAATTCACAAATTACGATGTCAGTGGGGGGCTCAACTCTTTGTGCATTAAGGGAAGGGGTGTAGCTACAAGCTGAAAGGGGGGGATGGTGAAGGGATCTTTTAAATCAGAATATATTTACACATAAGGACAAATACAATTTGGTGGTTAACGAGGACACAGCGGGAAGGCGGGTGAGCCTGGGATACACCCCGGGGGTATCCCTCTGAGGTGCCTTATTGCTCTTGCTCTAAAGAGATGATAGTCGATCTCTCCAATTAAGTTGAAAACTTCAACCATTACGAGACGATATTAGGTCTTGGAGCGATATTCGGCTTAGAGCGGTGACCGGCTCTTATTTTGATACAGCAAAAAAATTAAGTTTCTATACCCTGGAAACTTGCAAACTTTGGAGCTTAGAAGCAATGAACAGTATGCGATGGTGTTTTCGAACTCACTGGTCTCTCATTGGTTACGATACTGAATCTGCAGAAACCTATAGCTACATGAATGGCAATTGATTCTTTAGCTTTAAATCCAGAAACTTCCACTACAAGTCCAGGGACATCGTGCTTCCGCTATTTACTACACTGGTCAGGCCTGAAATGGAATTTGCAATACAATTTTGGTCCACTCACCTAAAATGGGATATTAACAAAATGGGACTTGTTCAGCAGCGAGCAATAAAAATAATTCCGAGACTGAGAAATATGACATATCCGAAAATATTCGACGAACTTAAACTAAGATCACACGAAAGAAGATGACTTTGAGGTCAGGTAATAGAAACCTTTAAATACCTAAACAGGATTACTCAACGCTAGTCATGTGGGCCTCTTTGGCCGAGATTATAACCCAATGAAAATAAATAATGGACAAAAACTGCAGCTACAACGATTCATAATATCAGTGTCTGAGAATTTAATTCAAATCAAGATATCAACAATTTGGAACCGTATACCACATGCTGCGGTTGACAGTTATAACGTAAACGTCTTTAAAAACTGTCTCGACAAACACTGGGAGACTAATACACCCCTTCACTAAGGAAATGTGACAGGACCGTTGCCGCCATGGTGGCAACAACTTCTATTGGAGCCCTCTGCATCCGGCAGCCCATGGACGATGAGCGACACATCTAAGCTGGGCTAGTTGCACTGCAGACTCAAATTTTTAGTACTGATACTATTTTGTTTTTGTACCAATTATTTACTACTGTGAGATGCGTGTCAGCATCAGTACAGATTCGCGCAGGTGCCCAATTGGACAGACATTTTTTTAGTGACGTTATGTGCTATTTGTCGTGCTAATTGTAGTGGTCGTGGTACTATGTAATTTAATAGCTAAATAAGCGCGCGCGTGCGGAAAAGAGCCCGATGAAGTCCTTCTACGACGTCGGATGATGCCGCTGTGCTTGCTGTCTTACTCTGTTTCACCAACCTGAGCAGCTATGCCTTCAGGGACGTAAGGGACGTAAACGATAAGAAAAAAAGAGTGCCTCATCTGCCGTTCTGCGAGCTGAATGGCAGGATGGACCAGGTTCTGGAGGCTTGCCAGGGCCTCGAGTACTGTAGGTTCAACGCAGATTTCGAGTAAGTTCAACGCAGATTTCGAGAAGGCTTAACGTAGATTAAGTGTAGGTTTAACGTAGGTTCAGAGGTGGTTTAACGTAGATATTGAGTAGGTTTAACGTAGATACAGAGTGGGTTTAACGTAGATCCAGAGTAGGTTCAACGTAGAAACCGAGTAGGCTTAACGAAGATACAGAGTAGGTTTAACGTAGATACCGAGTAGGTTTAACGTAGATACAGAGTAGGTTTAACGTAGATACCGAGTAGGTTTAACGTAAGTTCAGAGGTGGTTTAAAGTAGATCCTGAGTAGGTTTAACGTAGATACAGAGTAGGTTCAACGTAGATACCGAGTAGGCTTAACGTAGATACAGAGTAAGTTTAACGTAGATACCGAGTAGGTTTAACGTAGATACCCAGTAGGTTTAGCTTAGATTCCGAGTAGGTTTAACGTAGTAGGAGGAGCCTCAATGCGAAGTCGTCGCTCGCCACCCTGCAATGCCATGCGGGCGTCTAACGATACATAATTATATAACTCATACAAAATAGATCAGCATGAAAAAAGGGCACAGGTAAATAATGAAGCCCACAAAATAAGAAGTACTAAATTACTAAAACAAAGTGTTAATGATCTATAAAATGAATAAACATCTATCCACCCCAATCCAATTTCGCCACAGTTTCTTGCGAAATACCCAACGGCACTTGATCGGCAACATCATAGTTGGCAACAAACTAGGAGCTACTGACCACAGCACGGTGGAACTAATCATCAAAGTGCCCCGTCCAGCCACCCAGGGAGATGTACGCCGTCCCAATTTTACGCGAGCAGACTTCCTGGGGATGAAAAAACAACTCAGTGGGCTTAGTTTATTGAAACAACTCACAGAAGGTACGGCGGACGCTTGATGCCGTATCCTCAATGAGAGAGTTCGCGACGTCAGCAGCCGATGTAAACCTTTGAGGACAATTGATCCCATTCAAATGACCAGGCCCCCTAGGCAGAACGTCGAAGTTGCAAGGGCCGTAAAAAGACACGATTAACTAAACGCGCATCGATGGAGGGACAATACTGAGGAGGCGACAGAATTGCATGGACTAGGCTAGTCTGAACCTCTAAGACCACCAAATAAAATAATATTTCGGATAAAGCTATGGAGAACCCTAAGGATTGCTATCGCTACGTCAACGAGCATGGGATTGCTAGGGACACAGTTGGCCCGCTAATGGATGATGATGGTGTCCTCAGGATGTCACCGGAGAACATAGTTAGTGTCCTCAATATCTCCTTTTGTTCAGTGTTCACAATTAAAACCCCGGCTGCGTGAGAAACACTTTTTATGCCGGGGAAGTCACCCGCAACGACATTGTGTGGTCGGAATGAACATTTACAAATCGATAGGTCCCGATGGGCACCATCCAATAATTCTCCAAGAATCTCGGGAATAATTGGTGGATTTCCAGCCCACATCTTAGACTTCTCGTAGGCGAGTGGCGAGGCTCGCGAACACAGGAGAGATGCTAATGTCACGGCAATTTTTAAGAAAGGTGACCGACAATCGCCCAGCACAGTCGATCGAGGTCATCTCGTCGATCATCAGGAAGACCACAGACTGATTCATGACACTCAACACTTCTTCCGCCGAATCTGTTGTACTTTTTCAACAAGGTGAAAATATATTACGAGAGTCTAAGTGTGAGTTGCATGACTGTAGAAGTCACTATTATTGCTGGACGACTCTGCCAGCCAAACATTTCTCGTGACTATTTAAACTAAATCCAGCATAATGAATTCGTCCATCGGACGAAGATTATTTCGTCAAAAGAAGCTAGACTACCATGAAGTCGCTGCATAAACAGCCGCACTGTTCTGTGACGAATGTATGATTCCAGAATTGCAAGTTATGACCGAGCTCAGAAAATACATGATTTGTGAATGTGCCACATGTGAATGATGTATGAGATTTCGAATGTGATCAAATGTTTGTCTACGTCATAATATAGAAAAAATCGCTAATTTAATCCCTCATGATACTGATACTGTGATCAAATTGTCAAAAAAAGCAATTTGTGTCGCATCAACCCACTTGATGAAAGACCGACCATAGTAAAAAAATTCAATTGGCTGGATAACTGCGTGATGAATGATCACTATTTTGAATACAATACTATTAGGCTAGACCGCTGTGTAACATACTCATATGCGTCAACATTTAGTTGTTACACCACCGCAAACCCTAATAGTTCTAAATTCAATCTTGTTTGCAAATAACCTATCCGTGAAAACGAAAAAAATGAAACCGTGCTAAATAGTCGTTTGAGTTCATATTTCGAATACAAATAACTATGATACCTTTATAAATTTGTGAATAACAATAAGCATTAATTAAAACTTTTTTTTACTAATTTGAAACTGTTGAAGATAGGTAATGGTTCGCTAGTAATACCCCACGATGCCTTGCAGACGAATGAACGTCTCTTGAGAAATATTTCACAATTGTTCGTTCCTGATATAAAGGTTGGCCTTTTCATGGTATCGCCTTTTTGATGAGTTTGTCACGGCATTAAATTTTACTCTAAAATAAAATATTATCAACCAATGTACCGTACTTGACAGACATTATAGTAATCGGAAAAGACACGGGTTGAATCGGTACTGAAAGTGAATTTAACATGTATGACCATAAACATTGCCTAAACTGGGGGCATGAAAATCCTGCCTCGAATTCAATCGCTAGTCATGACATGAAAAACTCTTTCTGAATGAAATTGAGCTGTTGAACAATATATAAAAAAATGCTCCTGCTCATGGTGGATCGTGGTGACAGAAGGAAACAGAACACTTTCATAATGTTTTACTCACTGTTTCAGTTGCTCCACACTTAAAAACGTATTCACCTCACAAGCACTGCACGAAAACACAAGACCAGCGAGGCATACCTTACACGATAACGTGACGAGCAAAACTGATGCGGCGGTTTCAGATCAGAGCGGTCCTGCCGTTCAGATTGAACTCTAGAGGGCAACACTGGAGGTGCCAGGTAGCTGTTTAAGGTTGCTAAATTATTTGATAATAACAATCTGTTTCATTACTCTTATGCTAAGCTGGTCTATCTTTGCTCACACCCGTCAACAAATAAACATTTTTGTTGATAGAATGTGGTGCCATGCTTGAATTACGGACTTCCCATTATTCTTTTAATTTTTTGATCCCTCCAGAAACTTCGGCGCCTCGTGATTAGCTGGTTGAGGAACTTCGGCTTGTTGACGTCCACCAGGCGTGATGTGCACACAGACGTGTGGAGCAATTTTCCCCACCAGAGGCACTGCTTCCTGTGGCACAGCTTCCAATAGAGTTAATACAATGGTATAACTATAGAACATTCATCTTAAAAGTAATACACATTTACAATACTTATAAATTTACTTCTGAGGAAGCTTAGAGGAGAATGCAGATCATCGTTTTACGAGCCCTTACACTGTTATGAAATAAACAAAGTAGTGTCTAGGATTGTTCGTGTCTAGTGGATATGTATGAGGGATACCTAATTAAGCATGCATTCAAGGTTTGCTTTTATGAGAATCAATGCAATTAATACTCATTGAAGTATTTTATCAGTTTCAAGAAATAATTTTAAACTTTGTTGTTAGGGCTACGACCCCAACACCCGCGCCGAGGTGGCGAAGAACATGAGCTGTGGACTAGAGGTCTGACTACAAGGCTCCTGAGGATCGACAGTAATTACTTGTAGGGAGAGGGAATCGTGCTCGCCATAATGAAATGGAAACATTTCCGTTGTCTATTTTTTTTCAGCTTAAAAATAATGTTTTACCTTTTATTATGGTGAGCACGGATCCCTCCCCTAACAAGCAATTACTGACGACTAGATTCTATGTATCATGCCGTTTAGAGCAAGGAATCTTTTGGAAATATATTACGAGAGGTATGTAAACGGTCGAATGTATAGTGTAAATCATGACCATAATACTAGACGAAATAAAATGATAGAAATCGAAAGGTGATAACACATAGCATGAACACGTTTTCCATAATATCAGTTTATTGGAGACATTTTTATGCACACGTTTTTTATTCAACAAACATGTTAGATAAATCATTTTTCAGGATTTTTAAATAATACTGTTTGATATTTGATCATCATTTGTCGAAATGGATGAGCGATCTCTGTTTTTCAGAATAACCAACGCTTCCTCATCTGATTGTTTTTTGAAATTGTTAAAACCATCTACAAAAATAATCGCTTCACTGAATATTTTCTTCCCATGTATGTAACTGAAGATTGTATTATATAACAACAGACATTTAACAAATGTGAGTGTACAAGTGATAAAGGTCGTTTATAATGAAAATCGGGATTCAATGGAAGTGAGGTGAGCTTCGCAAGATAAATTTACGGATTATACAAGAGTGGGATAATGAAACCTGTAGCAGTAGTTAAATATTTTAAAGATCTTTCATAAACTGGCATGCAGAGAACATTTCAGATAGAGAATCGTCTGTGTCAACTAGCGCATCTTATTTTCATAAGTTTGATGATATGATGCAGCTTTGCAAATCAAATATATCTTATTTGGTTAGGAATCACTACCGAAAATCCGAACATTTGCCTTCCTCTTCAAATTGATTGTAATTTACTCGGTGTATAATATAAAATACTAGAAAACAATCAACGTTAAATGCGATATAATTGTTTACCCGATTTTTGGTTGACAAGTACATGCAAAACGGTATCATCGAAAATCTTTTTTTTTCGTAAAATTAGTTACAAATGAAGATACGATTATTTTCTTAAAATAAATTCCACATTTTTAAAGTCAACACTGAAGCCACAGAGATTGTAATATATATATAATTATCCGGCCATTATATTTAGGCAAAAATATATTCCTTCATAGAACTATTGTGCACAACGACACTAGATATAAATAAAACTGATGTTGCTAACGACCATTGTTGATACATTTACATTTCATTACATGCAGAGTGATTACAGCAGTTCTTTCGAAAAGCCACAATGCCGCTGTAGTTCTTGAGAGCTCTATTGTATCTAAAGAGGTGTGACATATACTAGGTCTCCATTAACGTTATTAAATATGCATGTGATAGTGTGTCCCTGTTTCAGCATCTGTAATAAACAGATCCTTCGAATCAGGTCAATTTAGTCTAGCTCAAAAAATGCGCAACACGTCCATATTCCCAAAACATGATAAGTAGATAATATCAGCACTCATAGACGAATTTCAATGATGCCAATGAAGAGTCAGCCATTAGAAAGAACTATGGAATTGACTACATAAACGTGACAATCTTCGTCGAGGTTGTTATGGAATTCGGAGATAGAAATCGACGGAAACATGAATGATTTTTTTTTCGTAATAAAATTTATATACAAACATATGTTTGATATCTATATTTTAGGACTTCTGGATGGCATTTGACATCGTTGACATACATTTTATTGCCCAAGTTGCGCTTTTCTGGAATGCGTGGATTGGCGTTGGATTTGTTTCGATGGTACAATCTCACTAAACATAAATGCACTGCAATAAATGACAGTGAATAAAATCTTCTCAATACTAATCTAGCGTCCTATAAGGTTCAACGTTAGGGCCTTCCCTGTTTCTGGCTATTAATGATCTTCCAAACTCCTCTGATTTCTTCATGAATATCTTTCTTGTCTTTGATAGTACCTTGTCAGCTCAATGTTACAAACATGGAAATAGCGATACACATAAACAACGTATGAGTCTTGGGAAATATTGCTTGGGAACAAATAAACTTGTACGAATGTTGATGGAACATTTTTTTTTATAATCTCATACAAACGTATTATTGGTATGCTTTTTTATTTAAATTGGAAACGATAATATTGTCGAAGTGCGATTACATCGAGTTTATCAGTATGCATCTCGGCCGGCGTTTTACATATGAATATCAGGTTTATCGTTCATAGACTCATTGAGTGAATCAATTGGTATTCTGTATACATTGAAATAGTGTCGTGCGCCAGATTTTTTTCCCCTTGTTCAACCCAGTATCAACCATGGAATTGAGGCTTGATTTGCAAGTCATAAATATGTAATTGATCAAGTAATGGTCATATAATAGCGAGCATGCAGAGTTATAGATGAGTTTTTTTATACATGCTATTCTAGCATTTCTCTATGATTAACTAAATTTTATAAAATTCAGATCTTCATAGCTCTCCCGATCGGCATCTCCTCGAACATTTGCAGCACAAGTCTGATGAACATTCGCACAAAAGAATAAATCGAGTCACTTATGCTAAATCTAAAATTTTCACAATTTATAGGTGTATCAAATTGGGGCTGTTGAGTCAAACTTGGCTGTTGAGTCAAACAGCTATTGACTCAACAGCCAACTCCGTTCATTTGCTCCCAACAACTCACAAACAGTGAAACTCAACAGTGAAACTCAGCCCCGTCCTCACCAAGTTTCCGCACACTTGGTTCCTGCGTAAAATCCTTTTATATATTGTGATTTATCATATCCATGTATTTGAGACGTTGAGTTAGAATAAATAAATATCTCGCTCACATTTACGCTATGTGTCATATCATTGTCACGATTTTGATAACATGATACCAAGTAATCTATCTGGAACAGAGAATTATTTCGATATATCACCACCTTCAGCGGCTTTTGACAAGTCATACCGTACATGTATGCACATATATCTGTTTGCAAATAAGTGACAAAGCAAATTTTTTGTTTGAATTCAGCGTAGTGATTTGAAATAAGAATTTCGTATCGACATAATGGAATTATTGGCCGAATTTAGAATCATCTTCTAACAACACAGTCGCGTATTTTCGCCACAAATCGGAAGGAAATCATGGAAAATCATTCAACCGCCACAACGCTATTAAATCTACTCCATGCAAAATCAATTTCAATTGAAGATATGCACTTTCTGTACCTACCTGTGAAGTTAAATATTTATTCGGTGTCCATCAAAGTTAATGTGTAAAGGTTAAACGGTGCGTGACCTCAACTGAAACAATTTTACACTAAATTGTCGACTGCTCAAATATAAACGCCACTCAACTCATCAAAATCGTCTCTACAAGTGTTTACAAGTGTACGAAGACAACAACGGGGCTATTGGCCTAAACTAGGTTGCCTTTTGATAGCAAGAGGATTAGTTCTGAAGTGCCTATGAATGCTTCATCAAGAAAGGAAACGGTTTAGCTATTTATCGGAGATTTATGTAGAACTTTTCGAGCCGCGACTTGAACGTTTCGATTGTATTATTAATTTCAACCTCCGCTGGAAGTTTGTTCCATTCTTCGACAACTCTATACGTGAAAAAATTTCGCGTGATGTCGAGTGAGAAACGTTTCCCAACAATTTTGTATCCAGTTTTCCTAGTCACTCCGTTGGTATCTAGAGTGAAAAAGCTCGCACGGTTGACGTTTTCCTTACCCTTCATAATCTTCCACACTTCGATAACGTCGCCTCTGACTCGACGTTTCTCTAGCAAATAAAGATTGAGTTCACGTAGTCTGTCTTTGTACGATTTGTTCCGCAGCGAAGGGGTGAGTTTGGTAGCTATACGTTGAACCTTCTCTAATTTTATTACGTCTTTTCTATGATATGGGGACCAAAATTGAACGGAATACTCGAGAGGCGGCCCAACAAATGCATTGTTTAACTTGAGCATACTATGATGGTTCTTGTACGAGATAGTTCGTGATATCATACCTAGCATATTGCTGCCTTTCCCGGCAGCATCGTTACATTGCTTGCTACATTTCAGGTCGTTACAAATTGATGACACCTAAATCTCTCTCTTCGGTGACAGGAATGAGTTTATTTCCGGACATTGAATTATCATGTTTGAGGTTATGAGGACTTGTTAGTATAACCTTACATTTGTCTACATTAATTTTCATTTGCCACACCTGTGACCAATCAACAATTTTGTTCAAGTCTCTGGATCTGCTGACACTCTAGTTCAGATAACACTTTCCCTCCTATCTTAGAGTACGAGAGTACGTTGTTATTGAGATCATTAATGAATATTATAAAGATAACTGGACCTACCACGGATCCTAGAGGCACTCTGCTTGTGAGATTACCCCAGGGAAAGGAAGTGCCGTTTAGTACAACTCGTTCTCGTCTGTCCGTAAGCCAACATTTTATCCAGTTGTTAAGCTCGCCTCGAGTACCAATGCTGTGCAATTTACTAACTAGACGCTTGTGGGGGACTCTATCAAAGGCCTTTTGAAAATCAAGGTTAATGTTGTTGATAGGAGATTTGTGTCGTGGATTTCAATTAACCTATATCGAGCTATGTCTTGCTTCCACCAATAGAGGAGGAAGGAAAATAACGCAAGTTCCTATGAGACGTTTCGTCTCATGTTTTCTTAGTTCACCGTGAACGGTCTCACGCTCAACGGAAGTTGGTAAAGTTCAGGTACGAAACAACGACACAAAACTGCGCGGTTGCAATTCCAGCCTACATTCTGACCGGACCAGTCAAACACATACGTTGCTATATTTTTTTCCTCGAAATCTAACTAAAAAATAGTTTCGGGTTAGTTTTGGCATTGGTGGCAATTTAATTTTTCAGGATCTTTCTTCTTACGTTTCTGGACCCTCTTCAGATCTTGTCTGCTGATGTTGTATTAATATTTTTGCTACGTCATCGTGTGGATTTTTCTTTGATATCTAGTGCTTTGCATTCATTCGTTACTGAAGGCGCTGCAATTCTCTTTTACAGTACTTAGCCTGATTGACTCCTGTTCGCCTGTTTTTGCGCGGGATATGCCCATATTCAATATTTTCAAGTTTTGTCAAAAAATTGTTATGCGATTGATTCACATCTTGTCCGGGGATTAATTAATAGGCGTTAATTAGGGCCACCAAAAAGCAAATGTGAAGGAATAATGTGGTCTGTGACCACATAGAGACAATTACTCAAGTTGGTTTCGATGTAGGTATGGCAGTTAGTGATTTTTATCTCTGGATGTGCGCTCGTTACGAGTTTGAAAGAATATGTATTTTTCCCATTTTGATGTATACATTTTCATATATTCGTCATGACCTGAAACGTTCTGTAACCACATAGAGACAATTACTCAGGTGAGGCTCAATTTAGCTATGACAATTAGCGATTTTATCTCTAGATGTGTGATCACACAAAGATATTTTCTCGAGCTATATGGTCCTCTTGGAGAATAGTTTTTTCTTACGGTATCTTTCAGTTTCCTTACGATATCTTTTTTGCTTGCAATTACGATTGCTTACGTACGGATTATATAGATGTAAGTTATTAGGTCTTGTCAACGCCATATATGATTGTATTGGAGTATTTCACACGGTATGATATATATTACTATGTTTGTTATTGAATGACTCACTTGAATAGAAATCTTTACTGGTCAATCCTGTTTTTAGGATAATCGATGTACTTATGCAAGAAATATGACTATATTTTATATTGCCCGATTGATATTATTGATTAAACCCCCTCGCTTTGTCGCATTTAACGATATATTTTTCATAGATTCATCAGGATCCAATGTTAAGAACGAACAGATACGTTCACGTAGTTTTTCAGATGAGTTTTTCTGTAGACAATGAAACAAGATTCATTTATACATATATTTAATAATGAAATACACATTTGGGGTTTTGGGGATAACATTTACAATGTTTATAAAAAGTATAATACAGGTGGACAGACAAATTATATATATATA
>SDVV010029768.1:0-11764 GCA_016164225.1 Gammarus roeselii | reverse complement strand
GGAGATGTTCGCGTCATTGTATGACAGTGGCTCTCTAAAGGGCAATAAACTCCCACACATGTCCACGTCTGGAGATGTTCGCGTCATTGTATGACAGTGGCTCTCTAAAGGGCAATAAACTCCCACACATGTCCACGTCTGGAGATGTTCGCGTCATTGTATGACAGTGGCTCTCTAAAGGGCAATAAACTCCCACACATGTCCACGTCTGGAGATGTTCGCGTCATTGTATGACAGTGGCTCTCTAAAGGGCAATAAACTCCCACACATGTCCACGTCTGGAGATGTTCGCGTCATTGTATGACAGTGGCTCTCTAAAGGGCAATAAACTCCCACACATGTCCACGTCTGGAGATGTTCGCGTCATTGTATGACAGTGGCTCTCTAAAGGGCAATAAACTCCCACACATGTCCACGTCTGGAGATGTTCGCGTCATTGTATGACAGTGGCTCTCTAAAGGGCAATAAACTCCCACACATGTCCACGTCTGGAGATGTTCGCGTCATTGTATGAGAGTGGCTCTCTAAAGGGAAATAAACTCCCACACATGTCCACGTCTGGAGATGTTCGCGTCATTTTATGACAGTGGCTCTCTAAAGGGGAACAAACTTCTACACATGTCCACGTCTGGAAATGTTCGCGCCATTTTATGAGTGGCTCTCTAAAGGGGAACAAACTTCTACACATGTCCACGTCTGGAGATGTTCGTGTCATTTTATGACAGTGGCTCTCTAAAGGGGAACAAACTTCTACACATGTCCACGTCTGGAGATGTTCGCGTCATTTTATGACAGTGGCTCTTTAAAGGGGAACAAACTTCTATACATGTTTACGTCTGGAGATGTTCGCGTCATTTTATGACAGTGGCTTTCTAAAGGGGAACAAACTTCTACACATGTCCACGTCTGGAGATGTCCGCGTCATTATATGACAGTGGCCATCTAAAGGGGAACAAACTCCCACACATGTCCACGTCTGGAGATGCCCGGGTCATTGATATGGTCGTGGCTCTCTGAAAAAGAACAAACCCCCGCACATGTCCACGTCTGGAGATGCCTGGGTCATTGATATGGCCGTGGCTCTCTGAAAGGGAACCAACTCCCACACATGTCCACGTCTGGAGATGCCCGGGTCATTGATATGGCCGTGGCTCTCTGAAAGAGAACAAACCCCCACACATGTCCACGTCTGGAGATGCCTGGGTCATTGATATGGCCGTGGCTCTCTGAAAGGGAACAAACTCCCACACACGTCCACGTCTGGAGATGCCCGGGTCATTGATATGGCCGTGGCTCTCTGAAAGGGAACAAACTCCCACACATGTCCACGTCTGGAGATGCCTGGGTCATTGATATGGCCGTGGCTCTTTGAAAGGGAACAAACTCCCACACATGTCCACGTCTGGAGATGCCCGGGTCATTGATATGGCCGTGGCTCTCTGAAAGGGAACAAACTCCCACATATGTCCACGTCTGAAGATGCCCGGGTCATTGATATGGCAGTGACTCTCTAAAGGGAAACAAATTTCCTTTCAGAATTATATGCTTATCATAATGTGCATCTCCTATCTTTAGTGGTAGCTTTTAAGGTCTACTCTTAACAACAGACAATTTTGTTTAACTCGTCCGTTTGAGTGATCATGTTTACGGGTCTAAAAACACGTAATAATTTAAGGTTTATTCAAAAAGATATTGACATAAAGGATTTTCATG
The DNA here is from genome assembly GCA_016164225.1 of Gammarus roeselii. Taxonomy (NCBI): domain Eukaryota; kingdom Metazoa; phylum Arthropoda; class Malacostraca; order Amphipoda; family Gammaridae; genus Gammarus; species Gammarus roeselii. Next base: position 10,051 of record SDVV010029768.1, on the reverse strand, counting down.
TTCGAATACGAAGAACAGATCAAAATGTAGTATTACTGCAATTTTCTTTTACACTTTTCTCATTTCATTTTGTTCAATCACAGTGAAATAAAAAAATCAACCACACAAATGTAATTTATCGAGGAGCGTTGGGTCTTCTTCCTGCAATAGTCCTTCCAAGAATGCGCATTAAGGGTTCTGTCCTGACGAGGGGCACTTGAATAAGCCGTCGTTAATCCTTCTTAGCTTCCTCTATGAAAAGTTATATGAACCTGGATTTCAATTACTGAATGAAGCTGGCGATACACTGATCTACCCGCGTTTATTGCTTACTATGAGCATAAGCGCTCTTAATGGATGAGCACTCGTTTGGACTGATTTGACTTGTATGTGAATGATATAATGATCTATAAAACTCTACAAATCTACTGAACTTTCAATTATAGTTAGGAGGGACAAAAAAGTCTGCCCTCCATCCCTCCCAGACGATATTTGTAATGCCCCCCTACGCTGGATTTGGCCTAGTATCCACTCACCTCATTACAAAACTATCCAGTTGTGCGATGGGTCGTTAGTAACACAATAATAATATCAGAAAAAAACTAATAAACAATCGTCTTGGGAACGTAAGAAAGGAACAAATAGGAGCATTTGAGTTGATTTTTCACGCAGTGCACAGAGGTAAATAAACAGGCAAAACTACAAGCTACATTTAAAATACAATCCTGCAAGGATGCCAGAGCGAGTATTCAAAGCACGATTTCATTTCAATGGAGTTCATTTCTTCCCTGCAGGTACGCAGTCATCTCATTGACGGGATGACCTCGACAGCAGTGACATCTGTGAGTTACTACGCGTGCTACTGAACAGTGATCTATGCTTGCTTTGTGTGGATCACACAATATGGATCACGTCACAGGAATAACGTCCCCTAATTTTCGTTTGACTTTTAATAGTAGCGCCATGACGGTTATTAAATATAGGCAATTGTCATCATACAGGGTGTTTCTAACATCATAGGAGTCCCAAGCACCGGAGTAAGCATGCTAAGGTCGGCTCTATGAGCGGGCTAAGGCTGGTACCTTCGGCGGCTCATTACTCGCTATAGAAGTTTATCTTATAAAAATGCTAGACATTCGTTGGAGCAGTGAGCAGAAGCATCATCCTGTCGGTGGTAGAAGTTAATGCCAATAAGTAGCTCAATCTCCTCAAGTAAAAGTTGTGGCCAACTGTTAGGTTGGAAGAGTTCTACTGTCAACAAGAGCCCAACGAGCGTCTTGCATTTTTATCAGACATATATCCGGAGCGAGTGATCATGCGCCGAACGAACCTGCCTTGACCCGTTCTTAGCCAAGACCTCAGCCCACTCGACTACTGGTTTTGAGGAGAGATGTTATCCATGGCCCACGAACGCAAGCCAACGACCATTGAATATCCGAAGGAACTGTTATTCTGATGATTTGGTAGTATTAAGGGAGACATGTTGCAACATGAGGGGAACCCCAAGCTAAGATTAATCTGTTTGCTTCGTAATATCCGACTGCTCGTAATAATGACCTGCATTACCCCGTACAGCCCTGCAGCAGGCGCAACAACTGCCCCGTGCAGCCCTGCAGCAGGCGCAACAACTGCCCCGTGGAGCCCTGCAGCAGGCGCAACAACTGCCCCGTGCAGCCCTGCAGCAGGCGTAACAACTGCCCCGTGCAGCCCTGCACCAGGCGCAACAACTGCTCCGTGCAGCCCTGCAGCAGGCGCAACAACTGCCCCGTGGAGCCCTGCAGCAGGCGCAACAACTGCCCCGTGCAGCCCTGCAGCAGGCGTAACAACTGCCCCGTGCAGCCCTGCACCAGGCGCAACAACTGCTCCGTGCAGCCCTGCAGCAGGCGCAACAACTGCCCCGTGGAGCCCTGCAGCAGGCGCAACAACTGCCCCGTGCAGCCCTGCAGCAGGCGTAACAACTGCCCCGTGCAGCCCTGCACCAGGCGCAACAACTGCTCCGTGCAGCCCTGCAGCAGGCGCAACAACTGCCCCGTGGAGCCCTGCAGCAGGCGCAACAACTGCCCCGTGCAGCCCTGCAGCAGGCGTAACAACTGCCCCGTGCAGCCCTGCACCAGGCGCAACAACTGCCGTGTTACCAGCCTTCATGCACACAAACGTGTGTGGTGAGCTATATAGTATCCGACAGAGATGCTATATATTTCACCACACAGTCTGGTCATAAAATCAGTCATCCAAACAGCATCTTGACTTGCTCTAATAATTTCATGACCATACTGTACGTTTCCCTGTAATATCAAATCACCAGACGAGAGTTCCCAATTCATTTTTTCAAAATAACGAACGCTGGTTACACTCGTAGGTGGTATCTACTGCACAGTTGTATTTTTTGTAAAATTCCAGCCTTAGTCCGCCCATAGCTCTGACCTCAGCCCGCTCGACTAGTGGTTCCATGAAGAGGTGGAATCTATTGCCTATGAACGCAAGCCAACGACAGATGAATATTTGCTAAGCAAAATCGTGACAGAAATGAGCAAGGAAGAAGTTTGAGGTGCAGTTGCAAGGTGCATCCGCAAGGTTCAGGTCTGTGCTCACGTGAATGGCTGCCGCTTCGAAGATGAAATTTCATTTTTCATTTGATGTATTAAAACATGCAAAGTCCAATCATTTCAATAGATTCCATGCAAGATTTTGATAATTTGCGTTAAATAAGAGCGATTATCATAATCTGTTAATAATGTGGGCATACAATATTATTAATTATTATTGTGTAATTCGTATTTCTATATAATTCATGTAGTCTAGTTCACACATTTACAATCCTAACACAGATTTTTATAATATTTTAGAACATCCTGATTTACCAACCACATGCTCCACGAAGTACGACCGGCCGCACACTGCAGACGAGCTATGACGAATTCTCTTACGCTTCGCTAGTTCAAATGGTGCATCTGATAATTGAGGTTGATGTGTAATACCTATGAATTTAAAACCCATGACTAGACGATGAAAATAGAAATGATTTAATGGTAACAATGCCCTAGCATATATTTTGAAAGTTCACAGCCTTGCATCCTACGGAAATGAGAGCATTTAGAACAAAACGTTACGGCTTACTTGGGTGCTGAAGCCATTCCTCTAAATCAGAGTCTACTTCCCTGGCTTGCCTGTATGTTAGCTCAGTATACTGCATTAACGACCTAACTTGGCTTATCTCACTGCTAAGCTAAGCAGGTTTTGATGGCCTAAGTTTTGTTAACATGGTGCGATAAAGCTCCTTTTCCTTACCGCAACGCCGTACGAATTGAGATCATGAATTTGTGAGTGGTTTTACTGGCCACAAAGTTACTCATAAATTGAGCCTCTGCGGCGGGCCGCTGGGAGACTTAAGGGGGTTGATAGGCGATCGGGAAAAGTGTAGGCCTTAGCAATAACAACAATAAATAGCAGTCGTTACATCTGAATACCAATTGAGCCATGCTAAAGCATCTGGAACAACAGTGAGTAATTGCTTCAACTTGCACGAAAAAAAAAACATGTCCAAGTAAACTATGCACAAACCCTAATTAATTGGGAATGCGATGTTTAAGATCCTAAAATATGCACTTAATAACAAGTCGAAGAAACGTGTTGATTTTATGTATTTAGATCAACACAGTCACCGACGACAGGGCATTCTGGTTCTTACCCCAACGTTGTACAATTAAAACAATCTTTATTAGGTGTCCTAGCACCAAGTACAAGATAATTTTATTAGTGTATTTGATCAATACCTACTACCCATACTCCCACACACCCCTGAAGCCCATCTCTCCCGTTAGAGGCTATGGGAGGGCGAAGTATCATACCCACGCACACAAGCAGTAGTGATGATCCAATTATTCTGCCTAATTACAATTCATATTACTCTATTCGACCACTACGAGGATTATTCCTACAGAATCTGCTCTGCAATGTATCTAAAGTATTAACTCAGCCCAACACCGACTGGGCGCAATAACTCTCCGTCTCTCATAAATGCGGTCACAAGTTGTCCTCTCTATTAGCGCCTTGCCTCTAACCGCTGGCAAGTGCCTTCCCTTACGGTGATGAGTAATGGAGAGGACTGACGGGCACGATTAGCATGTTGAGACCTAGGGTGGGTTGGAGGCAAGATCACAGACAGCACCAAACGATTAAAAGGATGAGACAACACATCCGAATATTTTTAGATACTTTCCTATGCATTAGCTAATGCAAAATGTAAATCTTTTTCACGACCCTCGAATTTAACCATCTGTTTGTACAAATACTTATAAGCGAATTGTAAGACAATCGACCACCGTGTCAAGTTTAGACCCGTGACCGTACTCACAACTATGACCCCAAGCAACTGTTCAATCAACAATTCAAAGAAAGAATTAAAATCACTGTTTCTGCAAGAGCTATGACTTGTCTGTTGTCCTGACAGACCGGAAATTGGCCGTCGTACTGCAATGAACGGGAAGTGGCCGTCGTCCTGCAGTGGCCGGGATGTGGCCGTCATTCTGCAATAGCAGGGAAGTGGCCGTCATCAAGCAATAGCCAAGAAGGGGCCGTCGTCCTGCAATATCCGGGAAGTGGCCGTCGTCCTGCTATGACCGAGAAGTGGCCGTCATTTTGCAATAGCCAGTAGGTGGCCGTCATTCTGGAATAGCCGGGACGTGGCCGTCATTCTTCAATAGCCGGAAAGTAGCCGTCACACTGCAATGGCCAGAAATTGGCCTTCGTTCTGCAATGGCCGGGAATTGGCAGTCGTCCTACAACAGCCAAGAATTGGTCATCATCCTGCAATAGCCGGGAATTGGCAGTCGTCCTGCAATGACCGGAAACTGGCCGTCGTCCTGCAATGGCTAGGAATTGGCCGTCATCCTGCAATAGCCGGGAATTGGCAGTCGTCCTGCAATGGGCGGTAATTGGCAGTCGTCCTGCAATGGCCAAGAATTGACCGTCGTCCTCCAATGGCCAAAATTGGCAGTCGTCCTGCAATGGCCGGAAATTGACAGTCGTCCTGAAATGGACGGAAATCGGCAGTCGTCCTGCAATGGCCGGGAATTAGCAGTAGTCCAGCAATAGCCGGGAATTGGCAGTCGTCCTGCAATGTCCGGAAACTGGAAGTCGTCCTGCAATAACCGGGAATTGGCAGTCGTCCTGCAATGGCCGATAATTGACCGTCGTTCTGCAATGACCAAAATTGGCAGTCGTCCTGCAATGGCCGGGAATTGACAGTCGTCCTGCAATTGCCGGGAATTGACAGTCGTCCTGCAATGGCCGGGAATTGGCAGTCGTCCTGCAATGGCCGGGAATTGACAGTCGTCCTGAAATGGCCGGAAATTGGCAGTCATCCTGCAATAACCGGGAATTAGCAGTCGTCCTGCAATGGCCGGGAATCGGCAGTCGTCCCACAATGACCGGGAATTGGCAGTCGTCCAGCAATCGCCTGGAATCGGCCGTCGTCCTGCAATGGCCGGGAATTGGCTGTCGTCCTGCAATGGCCGGGAATTGGCAGTCGTCCTGCAATGGCCGGAACTGGCCGTCGTCCAGCAATGGCCGAGAAATGGCAGTCGTCATGCAATGGCCGGAACTGGCCGTCGTCCAGCAATAGCCGGGAAATGGTCGTCGTTCTGCAATGGTCACTCTTTCTCAAAGGGACTCGAAGCCCGATATTTCAACGAGAAAGAAAGGCAGATCGTTCCTTGATTAATAAAAAACGATTGGTCCGTAAAAGTGAAGAAGAGGAAGAGTTAATCCGCTCTTGCAGCTGATGGATGAGATTGGGCTTTGGGTTGCAATGAGTGTTTAATTAACAGATGGTTTTATAGGGATATAAATAGTAAATTCGGATAATTGAACTCGTTGATTAATCAAAATAGCTCAACATTCATCCATTAAAACTTCATAAATTGCTCTAAGTAAACGCGACTGATGCGATGTATTCGATCTGCTTGGCCTGCAATGAACGTATAAAATCAATTGGTCATTGAACCGAATTGCATTTATCACCCGAAATGCTTCTGTAATAGAATGAATCCTGTCAATATAATTTAAAACAAACCCGCTTCGGGCCGGTCTATGAAGACGTCCGATGTTGCTGACGCGTAGAAAACTTCACAGAATGACGTCATTAAAAGTGTCGCCAAGTTTTGAGGCCCGTAATTTGGTTCCCAAAGCCTGCCGACGAACAAACTTTGGCGAACGATTTTTGGCCTAAAACTTCAATAACCGTTGATGGTGATTCGAGCATTTGTAATCCTAATAAACTCATAATGATTCGGTCATAAAAGTTCGACGACAGTTATCTGCTGAACCGACGTCGAGAGCATGCCACGGATTAGGCGTTAAACTCCACACCAACCGAAACTTTAAAAAAAGGATTGATTGGTAAAGGAGTTATTGAGGAGTCAGAAATGGAAAAAAGATATATACGCAAATAGTAACTTTATTTTCATGGAAAAACACAAATTTCAAAGAATTCAATGAAACAAGAAAGCTATTTCCGAATATTTGAAATGCATTAATTAGGAAAAAACACATTTTTAGTGAATGAATATTCCACTACGGACTGTTCCGACTGTTCAAACAACAACGAACATGAAGAGACGGACGAACAGATCAACACTCGCTAATTACACATTTTGCCTCGTCAATAAGCAATCGGAAGCTGAAGAGCACTGGCACTTTAGTTCGATTATTGATGATTGCAATGTAAATATCCAAAGAATCTCCCTTAGTACTCTGAATTCGTGTTTTGGAGTTTCCTAAACAGTTCATTCAAACTGTGATTTTATTAATGAGAGTCCTGCGCTCCTGCACCCAGTTTCAAAACGTGTACGAAGTAAGCGATTCGTGAATGTCAAAGACACGAAGACAAGGCCTACGTGTCACTTCGAGATCGATGCTCCCGTAACGCTCTTTTACGGTATTACCAATAGGATAGAGTCTATTGCACATACTTGTAGCAAAATAACAGAGGTTTTACAGAATAAATATTATTGATCAGACTCATCAAGCTAAGCTCAACTGGCTGGAAGCGTTGAAGTCGCACAAACAATTGATCTGTTATGGGGAGAACATAATCCTTCATAAATACACCCAAAATATTCATGTGCCAGCGCTCTGTTGAAGAAGCGTGCACCGACTGACTTAGTAAGTCATCACGACGGACGATAGTTGGAGAATTCTTACTGGTGCTAATGCTCCTACAATCATCACATTCATAGCCCGAACTATTCGGTTTGAGATACAAAGAGATTGCTGCAATGATTGTGTCAGCGCCTGGCAGCCTGGCGCGTACAGCAATCACACCCAGTGACCTATGAACACGCTCAGTAACCTACAATCTATACCAGACACGAATCAGGTCATCGATGCGACACTAGAGCTCATGCAAGGGTGGTGATGATGATCATTAGCTACAGCCTCAATAACGTTTGCCCGCCTATACGAATAAATGATACAATTTTGAAACAGTTTGCTCAAAAGTTCTTTGTGATATAAACTGAACAGAGCAGTGAATGCTCTTCGAAATGCTGGAACATTTTTCTTAAGAAGTGTATTTGTGAAAATCTGCTAGGTGATAAAATAGTACACCAACCGTTCTCTCAACAATAGTCATGCGCTCTTGCACGCACTGATCAGTTCAGTGACAGTGAAAATAGTATACAAATAGTACACCAACCGTTCTCTCAACAATAGTCATGCGCTCATGCACGCACTGATCAGTTCAGTAGCAGTGAAAATAGTATGCAAATAGTACACCAACCGTTCTCTCAACAATAGTCATGCGCTCTTGCACGCACTGATCAGTTCAGTAGCAGTGAAAATAGTATACAAATAGTACACCAACCGCTATCTCAACACAAACAATGTTTTTAACAGTTGATCAGTCCAGAGACAGCAACAGTGCATATAATTGTAACCCACGACTGGCCACAGCCCACGTTTAATGCTACCTGCGGGCCACAGACTACGTGCAATGCTACCTGCTGGGCACAGACCACGAACAATGCTGCCTGCCGGCTACAGCCCACGTGTAATGCTGCCTGCCGGCCGCAGCCCACGTGTAATGCTACCTGCTGGCCACATACCACGTGCAATACTACCTGATGGCCACAGACCACGTGCAATGCTGCCTGCCGGCAACAGCCCACGTACAATGCTACCTGCTGGCCACAGACCCCGTGCAATGCTACCTGCTGGCCACAGAATTCGTGCAAAGCTACCAATGCTGGCCACAGACCACGTGCAATGCTACCTGCTGGCCACAGACCGCGCGCAATGCTACCTGCTGGCCACAAACCACGTGTAATGCTACCTGCTGGCCACAGACCACGTGCAATGCTACCTGATGGCCACAGACCACGTGCAATGCTGCCTGCTGGCAGCAGCCCACGTACAATGCTACCTGCTGGCCACAGACCACGTGCAATGCTACCTGCTGGCCACTGACCACGTGCAACGCTGCCTGCAGGCAACAGCCCACGTACAATGCTACCTGATGGCCACTGACCACGTGCAATGCTACCTGCTGGCCACTGACCACGTGCAATGATGTCTGCATGCAGGCAGGCAATACCTGACACGGCCACCGCCAGCACTGGTTCCTAACTGACTATCAATTGAGCATTTAAATGTTCATATTGCTAATGATCCTGAATTTGAAACTATAACATCGATATATCAGGAAACAATAAATATTCATACGTTGTCTATAAACAATGAAAATGCTACACAGCTCCAATGACGCGATAAAAAAGATGCGAGTGCCACAGCGAGAATTATTGGTAGTGATCTCGTCCGTAAACTAACATCATTGCTCTGTGCCAGCAAATCTTCGTCTGATGAGAAGTAGAAAGCTCTACGTGCCACTTATCTTCATTTAAGTGCTTATGGACATTGGCCGACTTCCTGCAGTATAAACGAGCTGATTGATAACCTCCATCAAATTGATTTGATATCACTTTTTACGCACAATGGGCAGATTGCACCTCGTTTTGGAGTTGATCATCTGAAGCACATTTACGGGGAGAAACAACACATTAAAACGATATAGTCTATTACAATTGATCCCCGCCTGAGTACATGCAATAACTCAACAAACAGGGAAATCATTTATACGAATGAGGCCTGGACCCGCCTAAAATACCGTCACGTCAATTTGTATTACAATCAGCAACATCTATCACAGCAAGTCAACGCAGCTCGGGGCTTGGATTTCAGGTCGCGAGACAAACCAACTCATAAATAAAAAAAGCTCCAAATTTGGACGTACGATGAATGCTCGAAGTGGCCCCTTTGACTGACTGTGGTCCGTCATGGCCTCTTTACCCTCCAAGAGAACGTAATGATGTTCTTAGCATGCGGAGTGTCAAAGGTTCTGCTTGGTGTTAGCAGCGTCCTCAGATGCAGCCGCCGGACACCCTTGATTTGACCGTCGCCTTAACGCGGTGACACAGACCAGAGCAGCTACCTTGACATGGAGTGTTGGATGATGTTTAATGAAGTTATACCTTGTGAAGTGATAGGATGCGACCAGGTCAGAGCAGCCACCTTGACATGGAGTGTTGGATGATGTTTAATGAAGTTATACGTTGTGAAGTAATAGGATGCATTGTAGGGCAAATATACCCGTATAAATCTGCAAAACAATTAATGGATATAAAGAATTGTACATAAATATGTAGTCAATTCTAACGTCCCTGTGTAAGCTGATCTTTATATTAAATTAGTTTGAGATCGGTTACATCTAATGCAGTGGTGACGTAGATTGATTTGTTGACACGCGGCATCCATCAACGTCATTATTTATTAGTAATTACCACAGGCCTCCATAATCGTTGGAGATCCTACCAGCTCTACATCTTTATCCAATGGTATTGGTATTGCTGTCGATGAATCGATTACCTTTATTGCTATACATCTTTATCCAATGGTATTGGTATTGCTGTCGATGCATCGATTACCTTTATTGCCATACATCTTTATCCAATGGTATTGGTATTGCTGTCGATGCATCGATTACCTTTATTGCTCTACATCTTTATCCAATGGTATT
>SDVV010029767.1:0-11764 GCA_016164225.1 Gammarus roeselii | reverse complement strand
ACTAGGTATATGTTGCTATTCTCAACTTTAGCCAGCATTAGGCGAAAGTTTACATAATTATTGAAAATAACTATTCATTATTTGACTTGGCAAAGAACTGAGTGAAAGTAATAATGAGTGAAAAAGATAGTGAGAGTGACTAATAAAAAAAAAACTTATACGTTGCAGCTTAGCTTAAAGAGTATCTATCTTCGAAAGATCAGAACATAGTTTTAATGTAACCGAAAAAAAAAGTTCAAATGAGTTCTTACCACCAGTTTTGCCAACTGGGCAAACAGGATCGAGGAAATTAGCAGGACTAATTCATTTCTAAATAAGATGAAAGGGCATCATTAATATATTGTTTGTATTGAGCTCTAAAAGTAACAAGAACAACAATTACGTACATTATTGAACACTTGGTACATTTTTTCGATAATCGAAACTTCTGTGGCTTAACGACAGGTTTCGATATTATTTCGTTATTTGTATATTGATAATGTGAAAAAATTCTACAATAAGAGACGTGGCGGAGCTGGTCACAATGCATCGGTCACAGGTTATGTACAGTACCATGTCTTCTGTACAACTTTTTCGAACCGACAAGGTTCAGTGTCATTAGGCTCGGATCAGTAATCTATTTTACGGAGACTGTTGCCAGGTAAACCGTTCCGCAGTCCTAAATTAATTGCGTAGCCTCTGTTTTGCACTTCCGTGCGTCTTGTATTACGATTGGCTGATGAATAATACAGGGGAAAATTATAGTAAATCGCAGAGAATTTCATTCATCAACATATGCCAAATAATGCATTTATACAAATTAGCAGGAAACAAATCCACAATATAAGCCAAAAAAAAAGGAATAGAGTGTGAGACCTCCAATGTTCCCATTCAAGCCTTCTACCCCAAAATACAAGTGGAATTGTGAGTTTGCCGCGATAACTTTAGAATTCAAATACCGCGTTCACCTGCCACGAAGAGTTGGTATACTCCAGAATGTGAATAATGTTCATTTATTTACCATCGTAAAACAATAATACTTATTCTACTCCTTCAAGTTAGTTGGAGGAGGGAATTTACTGCAAACGTTATTTATTTGCTTTATCAGTCAAGGCCATCATATTGATTTGAGATCAATTTCCCCCGTACCACAAACTGTGTAATAACATTCAATGTACTCCAATGTTGGTATCAAGGCATTTTTGAACTGTTTGCTTTTTGCTCTATAGCATCGATTGAAAGAATTTAGATAAAAAAGATGACCTGCTTGATCAAATCCGACAGAAAATATTGCCTGCGCGCACAGAATTTTTTGAAAGCTCTGTTGTAACTGAACAAAACAAGTGAGCATATGAGCACCAGGTTACGACGAAGGTGAGCAACGGAGTTATCCATGGAAACATAAAATGAAACTAGTTGATTATAAACTTGTCATGATGCACTGATGAAAGAAAACTCCAAGAGGTATTCGTTTGATGAGGTCAGTCTCGCAAAATTTCATCCCATTTTTTTTTGGCTAGCGGATAATTTGATGCACTATGAGAGATTTGTATTCTCATTACGGCTCGTATTTAGCTTCAAAAAACACCGTTGAACATTGAATTGTCTGAAGTTAACAAATTAAAACGAAAGGGGACGGAAAGCACGTCAGGGTAACGTAAACACATCCATTCACCTACATTTACCACATGCGCCAATCCACAGCACGCTCTCGCTACCTCCACGCTAATGCATCCGTTTCCCAACGCCTGCTACACGACATCCATCCACCTAAACTTCTATCCAACTCAATGCCACTGTTAACTCATCTCTTCTATCACTCTTTCTCTGCTCTCCCATCATCCATCCTCTCCATGTTTCCGAATCTTCTCAGAATCCGTTTATCTACTCCGTCCTCTTACTTCCTCACAATTCCCGTTTCCGTTCGAACAACGTCATTATAGATTTCATCTCCCCGTCACCAAATCTATGCCCATCAAATATTTCATCTCGATCACGTTCAACTTTCTTCCCTATTCTGATGTTACCTCCAAGTAACAGTAAAGTAAAGCACAGTTGGGACAACTACCACTCATACATTCTCGCTTTGTTTCCATACCTGACGTCCTGCAGTCTCATTATACACCTTAGTGCGCCCAACTCATTACGTCCTTTATCAATTCACGATTTAACCTCAGTAGTTGTAGTAGTATTAGTCGTAGGCCCGGAACAGGCTGAAGAGCCTATCCTAGCAGATTTCCAAAATTTAATTTGCTAGAACTAGTCCAGCCTAGATGAGGTGCCCATCGTTCATGGGCTGCCGGATGCTGAAGGCTCCAACGAAGGTTATTGCCACCTTGCAGCAATATTCCTAACTTCACATTTTCTTAGTACGAAAGAGTATTAGTTTACCAATGCTTGTCGAGTCGATTTTTGAATGTGTTTACGTTATTACTGTTTGTCACATCGTGAGGTAAACGGTTCCAAATGGTCGAAAGCTTGATTGGAAAGAAGTTTCCTGCTACTGATGTTCTGATGGCTATAGCTGCAATTTCTCTCCATTATTTCTGTTCCTTGGGTCAAACATCGGTCAAAGAGACCCTCAGGGCCTCTTTGACAATTATGCTCTTCTCACCTACGAGGAGAAATAATAAAATGGAACCTGTTCAGCACCGAGCAAGAAAAATGTTTCCGAAACTGAGAAGTAAGACATATCCGCAAAAACTTGACGATTCTGATATCACGTGATATACCTGGGCAGGTATATCACTCAAAAGAAGACGGCCTAGAGATCAGTTAATAGAAACCTTCATACCTAAAAGGACTCTAGTAAATCCATTTAGGTATGACGGTCTCTATTAACTGACCTCTAGATCTTCTTCTTTCGAGTGATATCAGATTTCATTCGTCGAGTCTGTGTGGATATGTCTTATTTCTCAGTTTCTGAATCATTTGTGTTGCTCGGTGCTGAACACGTTTAATTTTGATACATACCCTCTTAGATGAGAAGATCAAATTTGAACTGCAAATTCTATTTGAGGCCTGACAAGTGAAGTATTAAACGGAAGCACGATGTCCCTGAATTGGTAGTGGAAGTTTCAGGGTATAAAGCCAGGGACTCTATTGCTTATCATGTAGCTAGCTTCATCTTTTTTTTTCCACTTGGGACCTTTGGTGAATAATGTTCCAAGGTCTCGATGTTGGTCTACATCAGTCATATGCTGGTCTGCCATTACGTGAGCAGAATCTAGATTTTCTGATCCGATGTGTATAACAGTGCATTTTTCCCTATTATAGTTCATTTGCCACTTCTCAGACCAGTCCACTATCAAGATACCTTTGCATAGTAATGAGATCTTGCTCACAGTCCGCATTTTGGCAGAATTTAGTATCATCGGCAAATTTTGATAACTCGCTAACGATATCACTGTTGCTGACGACGGATCCTCTTACTGCACTCGTGACCCAGAGTGTATGTTGCGGGGGTACTGGCCGGACCCTCTAGCACACAAGGGCTAAGTTGTGTGAGTGTAAGCGTGTGAGGGTGTGAGGTGCTCTTTGCCGTCGGCCATCCCCCTTTCTCGGGGATGCGGCCTAGTGTCTGTATCTGTATCTGCGAAACGATGTAGGTGCAGATGTCATTTATATAGACTAGGAAGAGAAGGGCCCCATGTACAGTGCCCTGGGCTACTCCTGATGTCTCCGTAGACAAGTTTATTTTTCCTTTGCCGACTAAGACCCGTTACTTGCATCCTGTGAGGCAAGTGCGGATCCACCTGGCCTCGTTTCCAGTTATGACAAGCGCCTCTACTTTTCTAAGTAAGCGTTCATGGGGGACCTTACCAAACGTTTTTGGAAAGGCAAGATAAATAAGGTTGACAGATTTTGTTTCATCGTATATCTTGGTGGCCTTATTGAAATAGTCCAGCGGATTGGACAGGCAGCTAAGTTGCCATCTGAAGCCGTGTGGAGTTTCCTTGATGAGGTGGTTTCTTTCGAGGTGACATATTATACTTGTTTAGGTCAATCTTTCATTTTTTTTTACCGAACACAGATGTGAGACTGTTTGGTCTATTTGTTCATGGCTCTTGCCTACTACCCTCCTTGAATGTATCTCTGATTTATTTTTTCCAATCCTCTGAAATAAGTCCCGTAATGATACAAAATGTTAAAGATGTCAGTGTACCACTTATGATTTCGATGATGTTCCGTAACATTTCCGGCTGCAGGTCATCTTGTCCTGTAGATTTGTTATTATTCTGTTTGATCAGTTGTTCCTCGATTTCACCAACTAGGAAGGGAATATTTTCCAACGGTTGCACTTCTCTAGGGAGTTCGACTTCGGGAATGTTATAAATATTCTCATCTATGAAGAAGATTACAAAGTATTCGTTGAGTATCATAGACATGTCTGCATCGGATGATTTAAGAACACCTGCACCATTTCGTAGAGGCCAATGCTGTCACGAACAACACGTCTCGTTTCTGACCACTCTCTTTACCCTTCTACCAGCCCGCTCATTCACTTGTTCAGACACTGGTTTTAGATTAGTTTTGTAGACTTGTTGCAATGTATGTCGGCGAGCCATGCTTCTTGAACTTCCTTGTTCAGCCAAGAGGTATTGCTCATCTGTAATTTTCTTTCCGGGATGTATCTCTTGCTTCCTTACTGGCACCACCTTATCTCTAAGATACGGGTAGCATTCATCAACGGTCCTGCCGTTGAATTGGTACCCAAAGTCTATGTTTGTTATTTCGTCTTTTGAGCCGTCAAAATAGGCTCTTCGTAAATTGTAATCATGGCTCGCGATTCTCGTATTGTTTGGGTTGCTGTGAAATAGAATCCAATAATATGGCGATCACCTGTTCTTTCTTTTCACTATTACCAGTTCTTCTAGTTGGTCATCAGTCGATAGAACGAGTTCTAAGATGTTAGGCCCTCTGGTTGGTTGTTACACTTAGTGTTCAAGTTGATATTATTGACGAGTCGTATCAATCTGCCGCCCCGTATTTCAGCTTCCAATGTTGGCCGATTGTCAGGTAGGTTACAGTCACCCATCAAGATACCTTCACGGAATGAGGAAAAGTTATTGTCCAATCCGCCAAAGCGAACATCTTCTTCACCTCTGTTATTCTTAAATGTGCGGCATACTTGTACAATTTTCAGTGTTATCCCATCAGAGGGCATAAGGTCAACCAGGATTACCTTATAAGACGTTGTTGCCTATGCTTGGCAAAGTATTGACCAATGAGTATCTTTGAAATTTTGAAATGAAGCACTGACCGTCCGCCTCTCTTTCTTGGAGAAGTCTTGTCTACACTAAAAGTCTTGAGTCCATGAAGGCCTGTTTCTGCCTGGAGATTCCGGGCATTCATGTCCAGCCACGATTCGTTGAATACACTATGGCATACGCGTTCGTTTTCTCTATAGCTTGACGTAGATCCATTATGGGCATTAGTGACTGTACATCTCCTATTAGAACTTTTATTTTTCCTCCCTTGGCAGTTTTGGTTGACACGTCTTCTGTTTTGCTGCTCCAAGAGTCACTTGATTCAGTACCATAAATGCTTCTGCTGCCCGACCCAGTTCTTTATCTGTTGTTGGCCTCGGAAGCCACACAAATTCTTGCTCCTTTTTGTGCTCATTTTGATCTCGTGTTATGTGTTTCCGTCGTTTCTTAGGTGACGTCGTTTCCGATCCTCTTCCTGTGCTCATCATGAATTGTTTCTTGTTGAGACATGTTTCTGCTGCATTAATGAGCAGGATGCCGAATTGCGTTTTACCGCGTGCATTGCGATGCCTTCTACCACGCAGGAATATTTCAGGTCTTTCTCCTCATACATGTTTCTTTATTTACATAGCATTGTACTTATTCGTTGGCTATCTCTTTTCACAGCGCGATTGATGTAATTAATCGTGTCGTGAATCATGTTTTTGACGTCCCTCATTCGCAAAATATCGGTCATAATAACATTATTGCTTCCCCATATTCTTAGCTTGCACAAGGTTTTGGTATTTATCAAGTTTCTACTAGTTCAGTCTTCTCCATATGAGAGTTCAGGTACTTACAGCACCGTACTTCCTAAAATAACTCGCTATTTAGGAAGTCACTAATACTGCTCGCATAGTCATTCCTCAAACATCTCAGTACTTTAATTCTACCCGAGTTAACTCGATGATTCCTCCTCTCACACGCTCTACCAATCTACGACAGTAGACTACACAGCTACATCTCTGAACTTGCCACCAGTGCCGTATCATCCGCAAACTATAACTGACTAAATTGCCAACTCCGCCTATCTGCTTCCAACAGCTCTAAATCTCGTGTTCACCTCTCAAACCCCTCCACCCTTTCAGAGATTGAACAGCCAGTATTTACCTCGCTTCCGACTCAACAAACGCTCTGCTACCAACATCGAAACTCAGAACCGAAACCCGAAATGCAGCACCCTATATGGAGCCTCCCTGCCAACCCTACCGTGGGCCTTGTCAAATCCATGAAGCCCCAGAACGCATACCTCGTCCCAATAAAATGAACTTCTTACTGACTTCTCTCACGACAAAAATCTGAGCGGTTCACCTTCTAACACTCCTGAAGCCACATGTTCCCTCGTCAATAGCACCTTCGTACTGTATCTAGTAGACTTGATTAGCCCTCTCCCGTACAACAGTCTTACCTAACACACCTCCCACTTATAACTCGTGAGTAGCACCATTCATTTCATTTCCTGTCCCATTATACAGAGGAACAATGGAGCACTGTCACATTCAATTGACACCAGGCTCGACATAACACAAGATTCACTTCATTATATTACCTCTGTCGGCTCCAACACCTCTTCCTTGATTATGTATGCAATACATCTCGCTCCCAAAACCGGCATCAATTCACCATCACCCAGAGACACAGGGTCAGCCTCTCTAGCAGCGTCAAAATTCAACGATTCATTAAAAAAAAGCCCACCTCCTCCGTACATCACCGTTCTCCATCAACAACCGGCCGCTTTTTTACATCCTAAAAACATCATTCATAACTGCAAAACAAAAAAAAACAAATACATTTTCATGAGGATTTGAATCTTTCTATCAATAATGCGTAATCATTTCTAGAAATGGAATCCTGCTACTTTTTTCAGTTTCCACTCACTAGCATCTCTATAATACTTAAATTCAATTTCAAATTACATATTATCATTATTATTTTGACTTCAGAACCCGTATGAAGCCACGAAAGGAAACGATGCCAACATTATCAAAACTATGTCCTATCAACAGATTTATGCATTGTTTCAGTCACATAAGGGACATGAAGAAGTCTCAGTCACTAAGGGACATAAAGAAGCTCATTCACTAAGGGACATGAATAAGTTATCCTGCAGTAAACGTCGCCTCGATAACGGAAGAAGAACTTTCTCCAAAAATGTTGGTAAAACTTATTTCAGATTGATCCAGGTTTTTCTCTCCTGATCGCAATAATAATTATTGCAAGACTCGGTCAACTAAATTACAGAATAACAGATTAGATATGTTATTCAGCGCATAACTTATGAAGGAACGTTGCTAACACGTGAAATTAGAGGGATTATAAGTGAGTAGCAGTTGCAGTCTGAGGCCCCTTATAACAAAGCACCTCGTAGTCGACATGTTCAGATATTTAAAAAAATCTCTCGTAGTATCCCATCAATTGCCAATGCTCCAGGACGACTCTTCCAATGTGTTGAACAAGAGATATATTCATAAGCAAAATTATGTCGATTTGTCAGTTTTATAAATCATCTTATGCAACATCATACAGGTTTCCAGCTCTTATAGTTATTGCTGCAATAACAAGGACGAGTGGAGCTTACGTTAATAGATTAGTTTAACCTGTAACGGCAAGGAAGGGCTTGTGAACCGACAATTATTATAGTTCGAGTAATCACCAACGCCGTTTCCATCCCAAGCTGTTTATCTGACATACCCTCAGTCTAGTCCTCACTCTGTGAACGTAATAACTCAGTATTACATGTGGCCGAGAACGGCGTATTCCGATAGAGAAGGAATATTCTCGCAAAAAATTCAGGAGCTGCAGATTACCACAATAATACCAGGATGTTATCCGCAATAAAGTACATTAATGTTAACACGCTATGCACCCGGAACGGTGATAATTGGGATTATTTATCCCGTAATTGTTGTTTCCACACCGCACAGCAGCCGCCATGCCAATAGGACTTTGCTATTGCCAGGTGACTCAAGCTCAGTTCATCTGCAATTCATTAGTTTCTGTTCTCACATTTTGAAAGCAATGGAGCAATATCTCATAATTGTATCCCTTTGCTAGGCAGGATAGTGCAGTGTTTTCTGCGTACAGTTGTAACAGGAACTAGGCTCATTAATGATGAGGTGTGTTTAGATAGATACGAAATGAAAAAGAAAGCATGTGAAATTTGGGAAACATTCTAAATCATTTAATTTAAATTATCATTTTGCTGTCAAGCAGAGACTTTATTTGAAAACTATTTATCACTTGTAAATTCAGGAATTATGATCAAAATATTTGAAAGTAATTAATATGTTTATCCTCTAAGTTCACAGTCGGGATTGTGTTAGTCCTTATTACGGTAACGTGTTAATGTGCTTCAATACTGCGGCATCCAGCCCACTCAGCACTCCTAAAGACGTTGGGGTGGGAGGTTGTCACTCATCGCTCAAACGGGACGCTAAATATTATCACAATAGTCACTAGCCCGCAAGGAATTGCAATGATCGGGAATAGTCGTAGTTCCATATCGTTTTTAGCCGATGTTTACACAATTGAAATTGACTCCTCTTCCTTGTTAATTGAATTTTAAACCAGTTGTGGTTATTCCTTCTTCATTTTTCTGTAGCCGATGTAGTTATTCCTTCCCCATTGCTTTGTGGCCGATGTAGTTATTCCTTCTCCATTATTCTGTGGCCGATGTAATTATTCCTTCTCCATTGTTCTGTGGCAGATGTAGTTATTCCTTCCCCATTTCTCTGTGGCCGATGTAGTTTTTCCTTCTCCATTGCTCTGTGACCGATGTAATTATTCCTTCCCATTGCTCTGTGGCCGATGTAGTTATTCCTTCTCCATCGCTCTGTGACCGATGTAATTATTCCAACTCCATTGTTCTGTGGTCGATGTGGTTATTCCTTCCCCATTGCTCTGTGGCCGATGTAGTTATTCCGTCCCCATTGCTCTGTGGCCGATGTAATTATTCCTTCCCAATTGCTTTGCGACCGATGTAGTTATTTCTTCCCCATTGCTCTGTGGCCGGACCCATCTATATGTTGAAATAGAGAGCAGTCGATGTCTCCACATCGTGGACAGCTTAAATGAATCCGAATGAGAGTTCTGTTGGGAGAAGTAAGGTTAAACCTAGGATCTCGTTCTAAGAAAGCGTGCAAGTTTTCGGTGTTGAGAAGATAACGGAGCAAGGTTTTGTTCATCTTAGAGAGTGGTTCGGGGGAGAGGGACACAAATTTAATTATCATATTTAATGTTGTCACATTGCAAGGAACATTTGTTTCTAATTTTCTTCCCATTGAATAGTAATAACAAAATCAATCTGTTACGACCAATTCGACTAGAGGCGAAAATCCATTTATGGTATCCAAAAATGCACTTCTTACGGTGTGCTATGTTGGACTTATTACGATATACTTATTTACATCAGCGACAAGATTTGTATACCGATCACTGTCATATAGAGAAATAAGTAGTTCTCCTCGTAACATTGTATCCATTAAACATTGTACCGTTTCTTTAATCCTTTTTGTCGAATAAAAACATGGTCAAATATGTTTCCCTCTTATTTTTCCCTTTGGGCTAATTATGTACTGTAGTATGATTCGGAATGCTAATTCAGGAATGACACTTTATACTGTGTTCTTTCCATGCTATTCCATTGCACTGTAATCGTTTCAACTGCTTTCTTTGGTCTGCCGCTGATGTGTTCAGGAAATGATTCTTCAGCCCTGATTCGAATAGCTTTCGATACGGTACAGTTCCATCGCAAATGGATTATTACGCCGCCATGGCATTTGCTTGATCATCAGTGTTCCTTACAACAATTCGGGTAAAAATAATAGCCGCATCTAGGGGATACATTCCAGGTGCTGGAGAAACGAGAGCACTGAAGTAATCCAGGGCCCGTTCAGTTAAAATATTGTTCTGTATTGTGGTTGGACCAGTTTGCCCTAACTCTGCTATTCATACTGTATATTCAGTTTGCCCTAACTCGTCTATTCATATATTTATTCCTTTAAATTTTAAAATTGGCAAAGATTCATACTGACCAACAAAAATTGTGAGTTTACATACAGGAATATCATTTTATTGTTTATGTACATACATTTTGACCATCATATCAATTTGGACTGGTGATGAAAATGTTCAAATGAGGGTGACTTAACAATCAACACTGACCCACCAATGCCAACTGACGTAAGAAAACATGTACATGAAGAGCGACTGGCCGAAAAAACAATAATTTCAATGTAGATTCACAAATTAATGTGAATTGGTCCTATCGATGTGGTGGGAAATGTTGTCTGCTGTCGACATTAAATAGCAAAGTCTGTTACGGCAGTTTAGACACAGTACCCTACGGTACAGTCTCTGGTTTTAATACAGATTTTTAGGCAACCAAATAACTTCAATATGGTCAAACTCTGATGTATTATTTTCGCTTTATGAGTTAGAACGAGGAGTCTATGTGAGAAGAATGCTACGATACGGCAACACACCTTGTTTGATTGCTGATTTTGGTTTTGAATTTAGCAACACGTGTAATATCATGACTTGATTCCAACTTTCTTTGTGATGAAAGATACTAGGGCAGTGTGATACTATTTGCCTAATGGTTCATAAAATAAGAGATTCGTTTAATTTTTTTTTCAAAAAGTGAGAGCACCGTCACCCTCCGCCATCGTTTTGAAATCTTAAATTGCACGATTAGAAAAAATAAATCAATAAAAGAACGTTGTGTTTTCTTAGCAATTCACCATAATCGACTGTTGATCTTGCTAATAACATTTCATTTACAATAAGATCACGCAAAAAAATCCAGTTCAACAGTTTCCGTAAAATTTGCAGCTGTATACAATGTATCGACTTTCTTCCAAACACCGTTATTTCTTTGTTCAATATCATTTCGAACACTATATTTATTTGTACATTTATTTGAAAAATAAATAGTATACATAATAGTATTCCATGTACGCTCAATCGAAAATGTATTTTTTCATCTGTTTAAACTAATGCAAAGTTAGTGAAGCTGTGAACACAAAATCCAAAGTTGTAAAATATTCCCCCAGACTTCTGAAATAACCTCGTTTAGAACGTTGTTACCGGGTGCATTCTACTTGTGAGCCCAAGCAGTCTGTTATCCTGGTGACATGGTTCCTTGCCTATGCATGTGTTTTCCTGAGTGTTGTTTCATTCATGTGTGTGTTAACATATGTAATCATTAGGTTTTCTGTTTGTTTCAGACTTATTATCATGAGCTGTTGCTATATCTAAGTTGTCCTACACTATCTTAATCTTTCACTTGGTTATTAATTTGGCTGCTGCTGTACTGGGTGAGTTTTTATCTGTTCTGTATTATCAATTGAACTCTTTAGAGTAAGTGGGGGTTGGTGATGAGCGATAGGAATAATAAGTATTATTAAGCATGTTTGCTTAAGTTTCATAAGCTTCTTAGTTGTTTTGCTTTCACTTAATTTCAACAGCATTTGTTTAAGTCAGTATGTTATAACTTCTTTTGCTTATATGAATATTCATATCTCTGCATTAGCTTT
>SDVV010029766.1:0-11764 GCA_016164225.1 Gammarus roeselii | reverse complement strand
ATGTCGCGAGTTCGAGCCTCGGCAGGGACACGGCGGTCTTGTGGCGGGGAGATTGGGCTCCTCCCCCCTCTCTGTCTGCCTAACCTAGCCACCCCCCTAACTAGGGGGAAACGGCTGTATGTCTATACATACATTTCTGCATATCGTCTTTCTTGTGGACCGTGGACCACTGGCACATTCCTAGTCTGTTATAGCCTTGATTGCGTCAGTTGAAGAAGAGTGTTGCGTGGCCGGCTCTCAATGGGACGTAATGGGCACGACCCTCTGAATAGGAGAGTCGCTGACCCTCCATTATGACCTCGTTAAAGGACACCAGAGTACTCCTAGTCTCGCGGCATCACAAACAGAAAATTAGGCTGGCTCATCGTCGGACGACTGTTTACCGACGATAAACGGATGATATGTTTTACTAGGATTCATATGCCGACCACATTGTTTTTTTTTTTGGTGATGGTCATGTTTCATCGAATGGTTACGTCTGTTATTTATCATGTTTGTTGGGCTGCTTCTGCTTCCATGTGACTGTTTTTATACCGTGTGCATACGTCGGTGAGATTAAAAGTGAAAGCAAGGTTCTTTCAGAGCGGCTAAACTTTTGAGTTCTTGACCGCGTCTCCATACCTCGAAATCCATCTGAGAAATGAGTTTCGAGATTGTTTCTGCAGCTCACTCACAACCAATCACTCTGATGGAGCTGGATGTGACCCTGTGATGACATGGTGAGCTAACACCCCAATCACGATGTCTCCGTACTTCGATCAAATTGCCTGAGAGGACTTTATGCAACTCTTTCCGAGTCGTAACCAGCATGGATCTCCGTTTTCGAAAAGCTACCCATGAAAAGCAACTCTCTACTCAGCAGGACGCTGTCTAATAACATCCATGGTTACGGTTGTATGTCCGCAGGGGAGATTAGGCGCGGCTGCTTGTCGGCACACAACAAACTAGTTTGGTGTGCTAGATATTGCTCACCTGATACGTTGTTCATCATAGTTAAGAACCAGAACATGTTGGCCAACGCCCAGGTTGACTGCGACGTCATTTGGTGGTCAATAATTTGTCAATAGTTAGTTGAGGTGGGAAAACATTATGCAATATGTTTCCATTATATTTATCAATATAAATAACACGAAATATCATTGCACTTAGGACTTGCAATATTGTTTGAAATGGCAAATGTGTTATTCATTTAAAGTAATTAGGTTCTTTACAGTTGTTATTGTCGGGAAACATCAGTAATGATGACAAACATGTAAAATATAGTGAATCTAGTGAAGGCCGTTCACAATTGAGGTATCACACTGTACTAGTCTTCAGTAGCTATTCATAGGTCGGGTCGGTATATTAACAAGCTGACTTGTTAACGATCCCTAACTTATAAGTTAATCGAAAATCACAGTCTTCTCAGACATTAATTTGCTGTATTTTTTTCTGTACCGGTATCTTTAACTATAGACCAAATTGAAATTAAGCTTCTATTTCGCATAGAAAGTACTGCTTTGAGGAGGAACAATGACAAACTTTGCTATACCTTGACAGCTGATATTATGAATGGTGTTATAATAGTTGCTGTGCTTTATATTTCCTGGTGCTGCATACACCAGTGAACGCTATTAATCTACTTCCTCGCTATCTTTATCATCAAAAGGTAGCAAAAATTGCAGAATGATGCATTGTTAGATAATCCACGCAAATAATTCCAATTGATGGACTCCATTTTCGATGTACTTTTCTGGGCACCAGATTCTGGTGTCCCGTGCAGGAGGATATAAAACGGGCATAAACTACGAGCCAACTTTGCCCCGTAATTCAGCTATATTGTTTGTCATGGTACCTCTGTACTAAGATACTGGTATAATGCCGGGGGGTATGGGCATCATGGACATACATGAAAGGTTTGTTTTAGTGTAGAAAAGCAGCTCATCCTGTGCTGTCCTGCCTTGTGGATGTGAATCTAAAACATTCTTTCCCAAGTAATCATTCTGAGTTTCCTAATCTCTGAGCATGTTTCATGCCTCGGCCATCCGGAGGTAGCCTGCCACCCAGTAAAAATAAGGCTCATTTCACGCAGCACCAACCCGACAGTGGATGGCAATTATACTCAATCTAATACACAATGACTTGATGAGCCGAATAATCCTGATGATATTGATCGTTGTATTGATCTTGTGCGCCCGAGAGTGATGGCCACCGTTCGGACCGTTGTGTGCATACGACTCGCTATATTTGCCAGTAGTCAACATTCTAATTAGTTGGTTACTTGTTCCAAGATGGTTCGGGCACATTGTGAGGATGGATGAGGGGAGATTGGTAACAAGGGTGATGAAGGCGGAGGTGAATGGAAGTAGATCGTCGTTTGGGTGAATAGATGGCGTGAAACGGGCGTTAGGAAGGAGAGATATAAGTGGGGAGGTAGCGAAAGAGCGTGCAATGGTTTGGCGTGAGTGGGTGAAAGGATGATTTTGACGCTGCCTTGATGTGCTTAACTCACGCTTGGTGTCTTGTTGAGAAACGGGATGGTCGTTGGTCACTACGATGTAGCAGTTTCACTGTCGGGCTCTGCTGCTGACATTGACCTCCGACCCCACTCTTGACCTAACCTAGAGTGTGTTGCGGGGTCTCCCGGCCGCAAAAGAGCTAAGTTAGCCATTGTATGTGAGGGTTGTGAGGTGCGTCTTGCAGACTGAATCTATACGGTAACGTAATCAAATACCAATGTTGTAGCACAGAAAATGACAGAAGATGTGCCACGCGTCGTCGGATGTAGAGGACTAATTTGATTGTATACAGGTCAGCAATTACATTGGTCTCCCAAATTCCAACTCCATAAACTACATGGAGTTTCCACAAGATTACAGGTCCATACGCTCTATCAGTTTAGGTTTGCATTAATTAATTCTACGTTGTCATCTGAGTTATATCGCCCTATCCATTCACTCATTAGTGTCATCCCTCTTTTATTGTTCGACAATTATTATCATCAATTGAACAACTCTTTCAATTTAAGACTGCGTACAGTATCGTCTTTTTTGCGTCTTTGCCGAATGACGTTGTTTGGCTTCTCTTGACAAATTGTGTTTTATATCTCCTTTGAAAAAGTGTACCACTGCTCCACGAATGCATAGGAGGAATATACTTCAGTTACTTAAGAAGAGTCGATAACATTCTGACACGTGTTCAAATTAATTATTGTGTTGATGAATAAGACAATTAAACATTTCTTTCATTTATCAACTCCAATTGTTGATCTATTTTTCAAGCGCATAAACGAAACTCCTCATCATGGGGTGTCCGTCTGACTGACACACATCGCACTCTTCTCCTGCACTCGCTCACAAACCTATCCATAGGCTGTCTATGATGCTGAAGAGTCCGGGCAAGACTCCGCAACACACACTTTGAGTCATAAGTGAGGTACGGGATCAGCGTTAGCGCCACGTCCATCCTTCTGCTCAACGAGACACCAAGGGCGGCAATGCGGATCAGAGCCGGCTCAAAACATCTATTCACAAGCATTCTCCACTCACTCCTATCCACCCAAACTACTGTCTTCTTCTAGGCATACGCCCACTCTTTTCTGTTCTCAGCACTTTTCACCAATCTCTCATCATATATAATCTCCTTGTGTCAAAACCACCTCAGCACACGTGAATCTATCGTCCTCCAATTTAATCAACATCTCCGTTCCAATTCGTAAACGTCATTATTAATTTCATCCATCCGCGTCACTTTTGTCATGCGTCTGAACCATTTCATGTCGAAAACACTTCGACACTAGCGTCCCACGTCTCAGCCGCGTAGAGCACAGTTATGACATCTACATCTCCACACAACCCGCTCTTCGCTTTCATACCCCATGTCCTGTAAATCATCAAACGCATCAGTGGACCCAACACTTCACACCCCTTTTTCGATTTTTCCTGTCTCCTCTAGTCCAGTCTTCTCCACTTGAGCCTAAGTACTTGAAACAGGCGGACAATGATTTCAATCGCATCGTCATTCCTTGAAGATCACTTTACTGTCTCCCTCACCAGCTCGCAGCTTCTAGCTCTTGCACACTCAGCCAAGCTTTGACTTCAGCCTGCACGATATTTCTGAATCTGCCACCAGAGTCGTAGCATCCGCAAATAGCAACTGACTCGACTGCCCACTCCGCCTATTCGCTCCTTACAACTAACGTTCAGTCCAATACTCGTCATCACTGTCCTGATCACTGCATCCATGAAGATATTGAAAAGCCAGGGAGACATAACGCCAACGCCAGCCTTGTATCAGTTCCACTTTCATTGGAAACTAAGCACTCGCCTCGCTTCCCACTCTGACTCATGTTCTGCGGCCAACATGGAAACTCTGGACCATAGAAACACTGAACCATTATGAACAAACTTCCGTCCACTCCATACAAACGATACACCTCTTCGTCGAACCTATCGTAAGCCTTTTCAAGATTCGTGTTGGCCCAGAACACATCTCTTTCCTTCGCAAGGTGCCTCTCACAGATTTGTCTCGCTGCAATAATCGCATCAGCACACCGTCTTCCACTCATGAAGCCACGCTGTTTCTCGCCAATCTCACCAACCGTTCTGTCTGTAATCCTCTTGATTAGCACTTTCCTGACAACTTAACCACCACACATGACCAATTGATTCATTTTCAGTTGCTGCATTTATTTCTATCTTCTTGGCTCTTGTATAGCGGAACAAAACAAGCAAACACAAAGCACATTTAGTAGCCACATCAACCATTCAAACAGACGCTCACCCTGCTTTCACCACCTCTACCGCCTCCTGCAGCTGTTCCTTACTAATGTCCGCAACAATACTTGCTCCCAAAACTGGCATCCGTGTACCACTATACACGACAGCACGGTCAGGCTGTCTGATTTCTTGAATATTCATCAGCTCTTAAAAGTACGCTTCCCTTCGTGTCCACTTTTTAACAACAGCCGTTTTTTACATCCACTACCGCATTTTTCCTCGTCTCCCTCTTCCGTATCCTCTTCACTTTTTTTCTGAAATATTTTTCTCGAAATTATCGCACAACCTAACCGTTTAGCATCAGCGTCCTTCTTTTACTCTCCTCATCACATGCTTCACCTCTTTTTTTTCACTCTATAGTTGTCACAAGTCACCACCTACGGCGCCTGCAGTTCTTTCTTAATAGATTTTCTTAAGCGCCACCGCTATTTTAACCTCATCGTTACGCCACTCGCAACCCTTCATTCTACATCCTCTCACACGGCGACCATCACATACGTACATCGCAACACCGCACCTCTGAACGTCTATTCTTCCTCAACATTCCCCAATGTCGTATTCCTCCTTGAACGCGAACGCTTGCTGGAACCAGGTTGCTCTTTTGCCACTTTCAGTTCACTCGCATTCAATACCTTTCTTTCTCCTCCTACTCTTTTTGCCACCACCCAGCTCCACTCTCAATACTCCTTCCATATTAGATGACAATCCAGTATACCTCCACTCTCCCATCTCAACACCCGCACATCCAACAGCCTCTCCACCACTGAATTCCGTCAGCGCTCTCGCCACCTCTGCATCGTGGCCATCTCGACCCATGTGTACTTGCGAATATCTCGCTTCTTGAACAGACTGTTTCTTTCCACCAGCTCCCGCTCCATGTACGAACCTATCGAGTTCTCTCTACTTTCATTTATACCTCGAACGCCTAACTCTCTACCACGTTCTCCACCATTAAGTATCCAACTCTCGCATTTAGGTCCCACAGTACCATCACGTTGTATTGACCTCCAAAATTCTGTACACTCAATGGGACTGATCCCAAAATGCTTCCTCTCCTCACCCTTTTTGCTACCTGGTCCGTGATAACATTCAAACGCCATTTTTTTCTACCTTACTCAACCCCCATCCACAACAATCTCGATGACACTCTTTCTACATCGTTACTATTCAATAGCAACTAAGGCTGACGTTTGAACGCCTGTGGGGACAGACCCCTTCAATCTAATCTAATAAATAATCACGTTATACCTCTTGTTAAACATTCTTTCACGGCCAACTTTGTTTCACTCACCACTTCCAGCTCACATTCGGCCCTTACTTCTCGATTTAATCTCATTTAGCGCCAGCGCATCAAACTTCCTCAGAAACATCTCGCCAATATCTCTCCTCTTAGCTTCATCTGCACGACAAAGGAATAAATTGTCTAATTTTTAGATATTGGTCAGCACGTCACAACAGAAGCGACTTACAACCAAAACAGGTTTGGGCTATGATAGATGCAATTTTGGGTCGCTGGATGTTGTCCGAATAAGCTGTTTACATTTCGCTTTCTTCAACCTTGACATGTCCTATAGTGCGCCCCAAACCTGCACGTATGATCGTATTGACCAGGCCTCACAGCTACTAAGTGCGTAGGCAGTTAAACTTTCCCTGAGGTCAACGGTCACTGCACCCACACACGCCTGTTGTAGTTCTTGGTTTGATGTCGGATAATTATCAGTAAAACGTGGTAGCTAATGGCTGAATGATACGTTGGGTTATGGTATTATTGGAACTGTAACTACCGGTGTGACACGATTTACACGATAAATTAGGACACGACTAAAAAGATGTTAGTGTAACACAACAGAAAACAATGTGTAACAGCAGCTGCATCTGCTGCTGCTGCCCATCCTGGCCAATAAAAGAAAGTTTTGAAAATAACGAAGAAATTCAAACACATGAAAGTAATTTCGGACACAACACGCTTGAACAAAGGTATAGGATACACTTGACACTAATAAGATACTTAAAACACTAATAGGATATTTGAGACACTAATAGGGTACTTAAGACACTGATAGGATACTTAAGACACTGATAGGATACTTAAGACACTAATAGGATACGTGAGACACTAATAGGATACGTGAGACACTAATAGGATACGTGAGACACTAAAAGGATACTTGAGACACTAATAGGATACTTGACACCTATAGGATACCTGAGACACTAATGGATACCCTAGATATTAATAGAATACTTGAGACACCAGTGGATACACTAGACACTAACAGGATACTTGAAACACTAATAGGATACACTAGACACTAATAGGATACACTGGACACGAATAGGATACACAAAGACACGAATGGGATACACTAGACACTAATACAAAACACATGACGCTGTTACACCAATGTCTAGGTTAATCAGTATTAAACAACTTGGGTAACAATCTAGCTGTTATAAAAAAGTCGTACATAGTAAATATGCCATACGGTATTCAAGTTCAACTATAAATAGAGTACTCTATGGATGCTTGCCTCCACCCATTGATGCGTCTTGGTTAACGGTATCTCAGCAAGTGATAAATTTATTTGCTTTGAGGTGGTAGAAAACACGATCTTTAGCCTCAAATTAACACGTCTTCTATTAATCGATTATCCAATGATGAGTCGACTCTACTGTTCGTTACCCTCACGGGGGGCGTGCCAACTCTACTGTTCGTTACCCTCACGGGGGCATGCCAACTCTACTGTTCGTTACCCTCACAGGGAGCGTGTCAGCTCAACTGTTCGTTACCCTCACGGGGAGCGTGCCAACTCTACTGTTCGTTACCTTCATGGGGGGGCGTGCCAACTCTTCTCTTCGTTACCCGCACGTGTGGCGTGCCTACTCTACTGTTGTTCATTACCCTCACGGGGGGCGTGTCAACTCAACTGTTCGTTACCCTCACGGGGGGCGTGTCAACTCAACTGTTCGTTACCCTCACGGGGGGCGTGTCAACTCAACTGTTCGTTACCCTCACGGGGGCCTGCTAACTATACTGTTCGTTACCCTCACTTGAGGCTTGCAAACCCTATTGTTCGTTACCCTCACTGGTGGTGTGCCAACTCTACTGTTCGTTACCCTCACGGGGGGCGTGCCAACTCTACTGTTCGTTACCCTCACTGGAGGCCTGCCTATTCTACTGTTCGTTGCCCTCACTGGAGGCCTGCCTATTCTACTGTTCGTTACCCTCACTGGGGGCTTGCCTACTCAACTGTTCGCTACACTCACGGGGGGCGTGCATACTCTTCTCTTCGTTACCCGCACGTGTGGCGTGCCAACTCTACTGTTGTTCATTACCCTCACGGGGGGCGTGTCAACTCAACTGTTCGTTACCCTCATGGGGGGCGTGTCAACTCAACTGTTCGTTACCCTCACGGGGGGCGTGTCAACTCTACTAATCGCTACACTCACGGGAAGCGTGTCAACTCTACTGTTCGTTACCCTCACGGGAAGCGTGCCAACTCTACTGTTCGTTACCCTCACGGGAAGCGTGCCAACTCCACTGTTCGTTACCCTCACATGAAGCGTGCCAACTCCACTGTTCGTTACCCTCACGGGAAGCGTGCCAACTCCACTTTTCGTTACCCTCACCGGGGCTTGCTTACTCTACTGTTCGTTACCCTCACGGGGGCGTACTGTTGGTTACACTTTCGGGGAGAGTGTCCCTCGTTTGTTTTGCCTGTATGATTATTTTCTCAGCTTCAGAGACCGCCTTGCATTCGCTGCATGTCTGTACAAGATCAAAACACTCCTACAGGCGGTTAGTTGGGGTTTCCAAAGATTGAAGTGAATCAACACATATCCCGTGTCGTTATCTGATATGAGGTCCATGACGTGCTGATGCGTTGACGCATAAGACTTGTAGCAAAGGACTTACACGGTCTAGGTCATTTCAACGAGTAACAATTTGGAAGGTTCTCCGAACAAATTACCGTAAGAGTAACATCATTGGAGAGTAACGTGCCAAGTCGCTAATGAAGACACTTTGGAAGATTGGTGGAAGAATAAAAAAAAATCTCATTTCCGGAGGAACATATACGAGTGTTCTAATGCAGGCGATTTATGCGAGGTGAAAGGATCAATATCGACAGATAATAGATAGTGAATAAAGGAAACTTGAAATTGGAGGTCTATAACCCGCCAGGTTAAATTGCTAACGATAGGTCAAAATTGATCGCGCTGTGTGTATGCATGGATGACCATGTGCGTGTTGTTGTCCGTGTGCTACTGGAGGCCTTCTAACCAGTCAAGGTCGAGGCTCCTGCTGTGCTCGACCTTCGCCACCAAAGGGGGGGAGGGCGGGGCGTGGCATTCCATGGCCCATAGGCTGCCAGTGCTGTGTATTTTCTCCCCCTCTACCTTCCCACCCGGTCTACTTTGAGCAATAGGCCGGGCTGCCGGTGGGTGATGGGGCAGGCGCTCCGCCCGTTTCCAAGGGCGGCGTTCGATCTGGTGTAAGCCGCCGTCGGTGATGTATAACTTGAGTTTTGTTTCATCGCGTGTCATCACTAGCCACTGCGTGGTATGGATACACTCTGATATTACGGCATGCAGGTTTACGCAATTCCAGTTAAATATCATATTTTTTGAAGCTTTTTTATTTGTTTGATGAGATGTAGGTCGGAATCAAACAGAATTTGCGAAGTATGAGAAAAAATAAGGAATATATAGTTTAGGGTTTTGTACATAGTTACTGTGGCAAGCTTTTTATTTGATAACATTATTGTTCACATAAATTATAACCTATTTCTAGAGGACTCGAGGTTTTTTTGCCCTATACCGATACATCTGTTCATCTCGCGCCTGCCTGGACCTACGTTATCGTTTCAAATCACAGCTCCTCGTACTATTTATTCGGTGTTGATTGGGCTGTCATGAAAACTATTGCAGTTCGTCGTACTTATTATTCTGCGTTGAACGTGCTGTCGTGAAAACAATTGCGGATCGTCGTACTTATTATTCGCTGTTGTTGGAGTTGTCTTGCAAACTACTACAGTTGCCCGTATTTTTATTCGGCGTTGATTGGGCTGTCACGTAAACTACTGAAGCTTCCCGTGAAAGCTACTTCTGAAACATGCAGTTGTGTGGCACGTGCAAGATCCTGAGGTACGATGCAGCGGTAACTCCAATAACTCTGACTGATGATTGGGTATCGGGCTGCGAAAACGTTGGCAACGAATTTTTTATTCATGATTAGGTTCAAAACTGTTTCAGGGTCCTCAGAGTCTCAGAACAATTGATCGATATGGTAATTGAAGACAGCGCTGTCATGTGTCTCTGTCTGTCACGCTCTTCACTGTAAGAGAAGCTGAAAAAAGACAGGTAACTCTTGAATTGGTGATTAAAAAAAAGCGAGTCCTACCTTATTGTTTGGTGTGCAAAATACGGAGTATATACCAACGGAAGCATCTTGCTGATGATAAGAATACTTCAGGACGGCAAATTCTTGACGAATCACTAATCGGGAAAGAGCCGCGGAGTTGAGCGGCGCCTGCACACTTGCAACCATTTACAATATTATAGACAGCGCGTACGTGTGTTGTCTGGCGCCTGACACGCCCTTCTCTGTTAGATGGACGAAAATGAAGCAGCTGGTTACTACGGAGCTTTAGGCAAATGATTAACTAATCACGAATACGGGAAAGCGCCGGAGTTGGACGACGCTTTTAAACCTATAACATAGTTGTGCAAATTACGAGGAAACCCTGATAAAATCAATTCAAATCTGGTCTATTGGTGTGGATGGTTTTTTTCTCACCTTCGCTAGCTTTTTCCCAACCTTTTTATTTTCTTTTAACATCCTTATTAATTATTTTACACACAGAGATTAAACATGTTATATACGATTAGATATCTTAAGACCTTAAACCCAAAATCCAGACTGGTGATATTGAGGGCATTTGTAATCTTGATTCGAACAACTCATTACCTTTGTTTTTAAATCGAGTGCCGTCATCTTGAACAGTCACTGTCACGTCTACGGTGTAGCTACAGTTGCTAGAGCTAACTACATTAATTCCCTACCTGACAGTAGGTTAGTCCACGACGACCGCTGCGTCCCTATTATAACTAGTCTAACGGTCTTAGTCTAAACTTATCATTTTGAAGATCTTTTGCATTATCCGTTTTCGCTCGGAGTTCGGCAGTGCACGTCCACCCGCACTGAGTTACAAACAAACAAGAGCCCCTCAAATTGGGGCAAGCCAGTCTTTCGGCAACCAACGCCATCTAACGGTTGCGTTGGTAGGCTTATTTCCCTACACGACTACGAAACGGTTTAACACTTCCACTCGAAAGATTATCTAGCTATTTTACTATAATAACCTCATCATCTTCAACATAGATATTTATTTTAATCGATACTCATTTGCATTACTTCATTCTCAATTGCTTATAAGTCTAGAAGTGAGTCGAGAGAAAGGAGGCGGAGCACAGTGGTCTGAAAGGCCGGGGATGAAAAGGGGGGGGGGAGTGTTACCCTGTTATGAGTGGCCTCATCTGGCACATGTTTATATACAAAAAGACTTGTAACGAACACTATTTTATCGAGGGGTGCGTAGAGTGTGACCCTTGAAGCGGCGCAGGACTTAGGCCTGTTTAACTTTTAGCTCAAATTTCATGGATGTCCCTTGCCTGGCATATATTAATTTCCCTCCGATGTTTATTTTTACTGAAGCAGGTGGCCTTTTCTCGGATTGTATAACGTAACAGACATTGACGAAGTATGGGCCATTCACAGGGGCCATGTGCGTGTTATCGATACGAAAGGGGAAACTAGTACTTATTACAGTGTGTAACGCTTTATTGTTTTAAGAGGGGAGGGGCCACAAAATCCGTTAAAAGACTCAATTGTATATCTGCCAATGGGGGTCTTGGTATCAGAAGGCCCGCCTCTTTAGCTGGTCCAAAGGTACAATCCTTTCTCTCGATTGGAGGAGCTTCTTCAATTTCATGATCAGGGGCCCACC
>SDVV010029765.1:0-11764 GCA_016164225.1 Gammarus roeselii | reverse complement strand
CAAGAATCTGTGGACACAAGAATCTGTGGACACAAGAATCTGTGGACACAAGAATCTGTGGACACAAGAATCTGTGGACACAAGAATCTGTCGACACAAGAATCTGTCGACACAAGAATCTGTCGACTCAAGAATCTGTCGACTCAAGAATCTGTCGACTCAAGAATCTGTCGACTCAAGAATCTGTCGACACAAGAATCTGTCGACACAAGAATCTGTCGACACAAGAATCTGTCGACACAAGAATCTGTCGACACAAGAATCTGTCGACACAAGAATCTGTCTACACAAGAATCTGTCTACACAAGAATCTGTCTACATGAGGATCTGTTGACACAAGAATCTGTCAACACAAGAATTTGTTGAAACAAAAATTTGTCAACACAAGAGTTTGTCTGCTCAAGAACTTGTCGACTCAAGAACTTGTCGACTCAAGAACTTGTCAACTCAAAAACTTGTCGACTCAAGAACTTGTCGACTCAAGAACTTGTCAACGCAGAATCTTGTTGACACAGAATCTTGTTGACACAGAAATTTGTTGAAACAGAAACTTGTTGAAACAGAAACTTGTTGAAACAGAAACTTGTTGACAGAGAAATTTGTCAAAACAGAAACTTGGTGACATAGAAATTTGTCAGCTCAGAAATTGGTCAACTAATTTGACACAAAAATTTGTCAACTCAAGAATTTGTCAAAACAAGAATCTGTCAGTGAAACAAGAGTTTTTTGTCAAGGTATGAATTTGTCAAGACAAGAATTTGTCAACACAAGAATTTGTCGACACAAGAATTTGTCAACACACAAATTTGTCGACACAAAATTTGTCCACACAAAAATTTGCTGACATGAATTGTCAACTCAGAAATTTGTCCGCACAGAAATTTGTCGACAATCAAATTTTGTTCACAAGCAAGATTTGTCAGCAGATAAATTTTGTCAACACCAAATTTGTCAACATGCAGAATTTGTTAACATAATTTTTTGACTCAAGAATTTGATGACAAAATCTTGTCAACACAAAATTTTGTCAACACAAAAATTTTTGACATACATTTGTTGACAAATCTTTTGTTGACACACAAAATTTGTTGACATACATTGTTGAAGAAAAAAATGTTGACACAAACAATTGTCAACGCATGAATTTGTTGACACAACATTTTTCCCCACAAAATATTTGTCAACTCATGAACTTGTCAACCAAAAAAATTTGTTTACATAAATTTGTCAAAACAAAAATTTGTTGACACCTAAAATTTGGTCGACACAAGTTTTGTCAACAAGAAAATTTGTCGACACACTTTGTCAACACAAAATTTGTCAACACATAAATTTGTCAACACAAAAATTTTGTTGGCACAAACATTTGTTGACACAATTTTGTCTATACCCAAAAATTTGTGGCTACACAAAATTTGTCGACACAGATTTGTCGACACAACAAATTGGTAGACACAAATTTTCCAACACATGAACATTCTTTGTTACCTCACCAATTATGTCAGCACAAATTTTTTTTGACACAAATTTGTGGACACAAAATTTAGCGACAACATTTTGTTGACACAAACTTTGTCGACAAGCGAGCGATCGCGACTCATCAGATGACCGCGTCACAGGCTCGCATTGTGCCAACCAATGACCTCCATACCGGGTGCGTACGGCACTCGGATTTATTTGGAAGGTCACGTATCCAGGCCAGTTGAGTGCAACATAGACCTCAGCCATGACAGCGCCTCCAGGCAGTCCTTCCTTTGCGGCGTGCAGGAACAGATAACGTGCAACGAGACAGAGCCTCACAATTCAAAGGAGCTCGATTGTGGGTCGAATGCGCACTTCGCGCCTTACATCAGGCTGCCATAGAATCGGAGCCCTGAGGGAACTCGCTAACGCACCACTCGTCCCCCTCACAGGCTCACTTCGAGTCCACTATGGGCGAGACCGCTTTTTCTTTCCGACACATCCCGGCAGAAGTACGTATGAAGAATTTCCAGCTCTGCACACAGGTTGTTCAGACCATGAGCGGCTAGGTCCTTAGCGCGTCACTGACGGGTAATCATGCTCTCATTCGTGATCCCATCTTACGGCTGGCACGCAAATTCCCCGCAGTCACCGCGTTGTTCGTATGAGCACTCCACTCTGCTCCAGTGGAAAGCGGGACCGCTCCCCTCCCCGTAAATTCTCACGCTCTTCCGGCGGCCGTCAGAAGTCACCAAGCACACGGGTGCGAAGCCACGCCTTGGGTCACACGCTTCCTGTCCAAAGGCCTCTTATGAGAGGGGCGCCACGACCCCTTCCTCTCGATTACACTGCCTAGCACCGACAACACGGGAGCGTTCTCAACCCCCTCGTCTTAGGCTTACTGCGCAAAGGCGTAGTCACGGCAGGGCCCAAGCAACCAGCTTTTGCATCTCATATCTTCGCGGTCCCCAAGGCTTCCGGAGGGGATGACACCTATTGATTGACCTCTCAGAACTCAACAAATACATCCGAATAATCACGCTTCGAGGGTCCAACCTGCAACGAATACGAGCGGTGCTGAAGTCCCCTCTCTGGTTCACCAAGTTGGACACCAAGGACGCTTGCCCATAAGTCCCAACTCATCCCAGGTTCCACAAGCTCCTGGCGTCAAACTACGAAACCAACTGTACCTTTTCTCGGCCCTCCCATTCGGCCTCAACCTAGGACCAAAAATCTTCACAACGATCGCGAAGCTACCCCTTCGCTTGCTCCACCAGCAAGGGATAGATGCAGCCTTCTACATCGACGACTGGCTGCTCCAGGCACCGACGGCACACCACTGCCGGCCCGCCACCCAGACAGCCGGCCATTCTCTCCCCAAGCTCGATTACCGCGTCCATCTGGGAAGTCTATTCTGCAACCCACCTAGCAGTTTGACTTTCTGGAGGTAACACTCAATGGAGAGGCCGGGCCCATCACATCGGCCGCCGCAGGGATATGGCCACGGAGATGCTTCCCCGCAGAACTCTCTCGCTTCGACAGCATCAGAGTTCCCTCTGCCCTACGTATTAACGAACACCTTATCTACGCCATGCTCACCACTTCCTCAACGGTGTGGTGCTAGCAGCACGATCCCTGCGCTTATCCAGCAAGCCCAGCCATCTCAATAATCCCTACCGCCGCGCAGTACATCACTGAAGCAGCGAGGCTTTCCTCCACTCCCACGTCCCGTTTTTAATGCCTCCACCGAAGCACCTCCTGTGGCGTGACGGCCGTTGGTCGCCTTTGGGATGTATTCTCCATGTTACGTCGAAGGAATCGCCGGCCATCGTACATGCGCTGCGGGTACGAGCTCATTAGCACCATACTACAATCCGCGTGTTGTCAGACAACAGGGCGGAGGTAACCACGGTGAACCGCTTGACTCCAGCAAGGCCTAGGCCTTCCAGGATCGCAGAACGTCTGGGCCGAACCGCTCTCACGCCTCCTACCAATAGAAAAGGAGTGGACGCGGACGCCTCAAGTTCTCGCCCTCCTGTCTTCCCTGCACGGGACTCTGCAAATAGACCTCTTCGCGCATTCGGGAAACCACAACTTCTTACCTTTTACAGCTCCGTTTCATCACCCACGAGCATCTTTTGTGGTTTCCCTCCAATGCGACTGAACTCAGTGAATGGAAATATACCTGTTCCCTCCATACAAACCTGGTCCACCAGTTGCCTCACAAGCTCGAGACGTACCGCTACTGCGGTGTCCTCGCGGTGCCCGACCACCTCAACGCACTGTGGGGGCCCAAGGTCGTCGCGACCTTTCGCCCGCCCTCGACGTGTCCCAAGCGAGTCGAAAGCAGGGAGGTGTCTCTAACATCACGACCCTTCTCGAGTTATCTCGCATCAAGTTTTTCAAAACTGGGCTCACCATCAAATACAATAGATCGTTCGCAGACACCCTGATCAACACGTACAGGCAGTCCACACAACGTCAATACCGAAAGCTGCTGGACTCGTATCCAAGCGGGGCTACGCGTCACGAAGGTGCAGTCCTCAACCAGTCCACCTCCTTCCCGTCTCTGCTCTATGCCGGCAAGTAGAAGCAGCTCGTTCCTCGTACAGTTTTGACCTACAGGAAGGCACTTTATTTGCCTTTCTTTCATGGGTTGGCGTCATGACTCGCGAGGCGAACTTCAAGGAACTGGCAATTGCCTTGTTTCACGAAAACCCACCATAAAGATGTTTCATGTCGCAGTGGCAGATGGAGCCGGCAGATGGACATGCTCGCTTTTCCTCGCTTCCCTCTTCAAACGACGTCAGTATTGGCGCTCTTTCAGAAGACTCTGTTGCTCGTGGCCCTCGCAGCAGGAAACAGGGTCTCTGAGATTGCAGCAACGGCACGCACGGGACTACTTTTCTCCAAGAACTCTCAATGCGCGCTCGTTTTGCCCGCTGACAGCTTCCAGTACGGAAACCAGACCCTCACACACACGCCACCGCTCATCTCTATCGCCTCACTACTGTAAGATGTCCGGGCACACAACCTGGGTCATATGACCATACCCAACGCCTACGTAGCACGATGTCCGTCGATCAATGACTTGTTGCTCATTCATCCTACTTCAGGCAAACCACTCATGACATCATCGGTGGGTCATTACATCAGCTCGTTTTCCAATTAAACCACACCGCGTGCCTTCACTAAAGCTCACGACACCAGAAAATCAGCCTCATCTCTCGCTTGGACGTGTTTGGTCCCTTTCCAAAACTTCATATCAAAGAACTTCTGGATGTCGCCCCACATGTTAGGGCACAAGTACATATTTGCAGTGGGGAACCCTAACCCACCTTGCGTCTCACTTAGAACCAGGTGGATTGTCCCTCTCGCTTCAAAGGTTTGTGACATCACGCTAGCTAATGCCAGAAACTTTGGTTCATATTATAGGGTACGTGTATAGATTATCTTACCAAATCGTTATGAAGTACTCAATGCTTCAGCTTCAGGATAAGGATTATGTAGGTTTCTTCAGTTTATATTTACTTTATCTGACTCACTGTATGGCAAGGTTGCCATATTAGCTATGGTACACATGATAGATACTTCAATATTGAGGATTCTACCGCCACCACCTGGCTGTTCATTCACGATCATACTAGAAGGCAGTAAATATTGATGTACATAATTACTGTTTCGGGGCTCATACTCTAGGCCCGCATAGTATTTGGCAGCTATGAGCTAGTATATTGGCTGTGGTAGGCACCAAGCATTACTTGTACTGGTCTATGATTACAGTCATTACCCCCATTTATACAACTGGGTCATCATTCCTTACACAGCAAACGCTTCTTTGAGATCACTCAGTTTAAGATGCAGCTGATCCGTCCAATTTCTGTGCTCATATGGCATAGGCCAGCTTGCGCTACATGATTGTATTTTCTACGCTAAACCATATGGCTCTTATGGAATGGGAAAGAATATAACTTTTGTCATCTCAATTCTCTCTATTAAAAGCTATTTCTCTGTAATGTAGTAAGAGCCATAAGGAAGCCTCATCCTCCCCCTGCCATTTTAACAATCCACTCCTTACGGTAAAGCAGCTTCGCAAGCCCTCATGAATGACGGAGCTCAGCAAAGCTCACTTATATAGGTAGGGCGTGGATTGGGGGTTTCGGCCCGCCAAGACAGCGGGGTGCGGGTGACGCCGCTGTACCTAGAAGACATTTAGACCGCCAAGCGCAGGAGTCGTCATGCTGTACTTAGCAGACATTTAGCCAGATTTTTACCTAAAAACTCGGGGACATTCGAGGAACTAGAAAGTTTTGGATTTCCCAAATAAGGTTAAAAGAGACGAAGGTCTTAATCAGTTGAAAGCTACGTTAAAAGAATATTATCAAGATTCTTTTGTTCAAATAAAAAAAGGAGAAGCGCAATGCTAAACCTTAAGGCTCTTATTACATTTAAAGAGAAATTGCTTTTTATCGAGAGAATTGGGATAACAAAAGTTATATTCCATCGCCTGCTTTATGCCATCCATCCATCCTTACTTTGGTCTACTTCTAGTCCTACGTTCACTCACCTCAGCTTTCATCCCCCTTTTTACCAATCTCCCTTTATCCATCCTCACCATGTACCTGAACCATCTCAGAACACGCAAATCCACTCTTTTCTCCAACTTCTTTACCGTTCCCGTTATGATTCGAACCACGTCGATTGTGATCCGGTCTCTCAGCGTCACTCCCGCCATGCTTCTCAAATATTTCATCTCGAAGACATTCAACCTTCTTCTCTCCAATGCTCTCACTCAAGTCTCAGCTCTGTAGAGCATAGCTGGGACAACAACACCCTCATACAATCCCCTCTCTGCATCCATCATCAACATCCTACAGATCATTACACTCTTCAGTGCACCCGACACTATACGCCCCTCCTCCACTCGCGCCTTCACTTCAGTGTCTGTAGCTTGCTTTTGAAGCCGAATGTTCATGTTTTAGCTGTCACTGAGGCCTATCTCACCTATCTCCTGTCATCCATCCTCACCATGTGCCCGAACCACCTCAGAACACGTGAATTTGCTGTCTGTCCTCTCACTCCCTCAAAATTTCCGTTCGAATTTGAACAACGTCATTATATCCTAATGCATGCCATGCCCCTCGAACATTTCGCCTCAAAAACATTGAACCTTCTTTTTTCTGCTTTTGCTCTCCCACGTCGCAGCTTCGTAGAGCACAATCTGGGCAACTACCACCTCAAACTACCTCTTTTTGATTCGATTCCCAACATCTTACAATTTATAACACTTTTTTAGAGCACCCAGCACCTCCAACTTCCTTCACTCGCGATTTCATCTTGGTTCCACAAGTTCAGTCTTTTTCACGTGTGAGCCCTGTTACTTGAAACACTGGACTTCCTTCAGTAACTCTCCATTTAAGAGGACACTGATTTTGCTCGGATCGACATTCCTCGAACGTCTCATTACTTCACTTTTACTCACGGTAACTCCCAGCGTCCTCCTCTCTCACGCTCTACCAAACTCCGACATTAGCCTAAACAACTTCTCCTCTGAATCTGCCACCGTTACCGTATCATCTAACAAGCAGTAACTGACTCAACTTCCAACTCCTCCAAATCCGTCCTAACGGTTCTAAACCTCGTCCCATTACACTCGTGTTAACTTCCCTGATCAATCCATCCACGTAGATATTGTTAGCAAACCTAAAACAGAAGAACGGGACAAATCAGTTACTGGCGCCTTCTTGCTGCTTATGGCCACTTCTTTGGTGCCCCCTAAACGCTTGGTTCACAACTAAAAAATAAATTCACCAAGAAGAGTTACATGGATCCTGACAAAATTGATAACTTTCGGCACATGTAATTTCATCAGTACACGTTTGTGCTTGGGTAGTTGATATTTCCGGAAATAGCAGCTTGAAAAACGGCAAATGCTGGGCATCTTTGGCCAAATTTGGGGAGGGGAGGATCATTGGGTAAATATGAGAGGAAATTTGAAACTTATTGAACACTTCCTTCTGTAAGAATTGGTCATGGTTTCGGTACCCAGCTGGAGAATTCGCATAATGAGTCATTTCATACAAATCAGGCTTGGGGTGTTTTCTAGAAAGGACCCAAGTTTGTTTACCTACTTACCTGTGAGGGGTCAAATGATTAAACATTCATATTTTGCCCTTTGAATAGCCTAATGGTGTTTAGCAAAGTTCAAATCACTCAATTTTTGTAGCAGGCATATTGCTGTCTATTGAGGCTTTATGGCCGACCATGATAGTAGAAAAAACTTCATACTGGTCATTAATGATTAAGCAAAACATTAATAGACTTCTAACAAAACTCCTTGTACAAATTGTGTTTTGGAATCTTCTCTTGCGTTATGCGTTATTGGTATCAAACTCCGTGCTGTGTACCACTGCTACTCTCTGTCGCAGGCCATGCTCTGGCGAGGAGGGCGATAGTGACGACAACAGCAGCGTGGCGAGCAGTACCCGCGACAGTGACGGGAATGGCGCACCGCCTCTTGCGCACTCCGTCAAGAAGAGGACGTGAGTGATGGAGTTTCTGTTCTGGAAGCGGCTGTAGGAGCTGGACAAAACGTAGTGTCGGGGTAGCTCGAAGGCATAAGTTGGCGTTTGGCACTTGGAAAACACTAGTGCCATCCAGTGTAAGGACTCATTTATTTATTGTTACCTGACAATAGTTTGTATGTTTACCATATAAAAGGTAAACAACTCAAGAATTCACCTAGTCAATCCAGTGAGAATTTGCTCAGAAAGTAATAGGAACCATATTCAACGCATTATGTTTGCTGGTCATTGATATGACATGCTTTGTTGGTATGTGGTGATGGTGCACTGTAGTTTGTGTTTTGCCCCCCAGCGTGAAGATGAAAAAACTGCTGGAGCGTCGCGTTGGGTCTGCCGTGATGCGGGCCGCCAAGAGCATCACCGCACGCTCCACAGACGACAAAGATGTGTTCGCGGACGACTCACCCACGCAGAGCACAGGCACTTACGTTAAGGTCAGTGAGCTACACCTGTGCTGAGAGGGTGCTCAGGTGGATGAGTCACTCCTGTAGTTGAAGGTTCTGAGTATATACTTAAGGGTCTGCGAGATGCTTCTGTTATCCCGGGTGTTCTGGCCTTAACCCTGTCTTGGAGACGCCTTAGCGTGCTACCGCAACCAATTACGTGAGCATTTTCCGTTCATATAACTACTTGGATCGTGTTGCTTGCAGGTTCGAAGTAATATATTTTAATCTCGGTTCTTTCATTCCACAGATAAAGACCGCACACGGCCACAAGGGCCCGCACGAGTGGGATGACCTAATGTATGTGCAGGAGATAACGGGTCAGTGAGACCTGCGCTACGCATGACTTATAGCTTGGACTGACTGGTGGCTTGAAAGTGACAACCGGCCTTTAGGAGTAGTATATTGTAAAAATTAACTGAAGAACATTGATTCCAGAGCACTGAAAGCCTTGTTACACTAATCTAATATGGAAATTCAGTTAAATTTAAGTTGGACGTCCATGCTTATGGAACGGTGCTCACGTTTTATCAACGTTTGTTCTTATGCGTCATTTAGCTTAATTGACAAGCTCTAAAATAGGGATGCACCGAATATTCAGTAGCTACTCTGTATCCAGCCCCTTTTCAAATCTATCCGGATAGCAACTTGATATCTGGCCGATAGCCGGTAAATGCATTAAAATGTGAATTTATCCTCAAAACTTTGTGTAACTACTAATTGAGATCGAATGAGGCTGATAACAAAAATGTTCAAACCACAAAGCAAGTGTAAACCATCATCTCAAATGGCTTTGGGAATAATAATGGGGTCCTGGCATCACGAAAATGAATACGAGAGGTGCTTATGACAATCCTCAATACACGACCACCAACTCAACAATGAACTGTTTAACCCAGATGTTGTTGCTGTGTCGCAGTAACGAACAAATGGCATCAATTTATGTAGTCCCATACACATCGCTGCATAAATCGGTGGTCATTGTACACACGGATAGATATAACAGGGTTGAAATTTTTGAGAAACTGACCTTCAAGAAGTTGCGACAACTTATATAACACTCCAGTGCTTCTAATGTAAGCAAATGTGTACTTTTCTTTGGAAAAATGCAATTACGAATCGAATTACGCGGTACCAACAACCGCCGTGCTACAAGTTGAAGTGATTGCATTGTAACAGCGCTTGGCGAACCGTTACTGATGCGTCCTTGCAACCAAGTTGCGAAGGGCTGCGAGGTTGCAATCCCAGTCTGTGGGAGCCAAACCCTCCACCAACAAAACTTAGTAGCTACTTAATGTGAGACCTAACTTTTTGCGGTAAATAGTACCTCCTCTACTGCTGGACGAGAAAAATTCGGGCTTCAGAAGTGGATGAGGATGTGCCGATCAAATTTTTGCTGTGAGACAAGTCTCTGAGAAGTACTTTTCGAAAAAAAGGATGTATCCTGGGCCTCCATGGATCTGGCTAAAGCTCACGATTGGGAGAGGGCTGCGTTACTGTGGAGTAGGCGGAAATTTGTTGAATGCGGTTCAGAATTTTTATGTTGGAAGCAGAGCATGTGTGAAACTAGGACTGAGACACGGTTGCGTTATGCCTCCTTAGCTGTTCAATCTCTACTTGATTGGAGTGGTCAGGGTGGTGAACGCTAGTGAAATTGGTCGAGGCTTGGAGCTGTTAGGAGCAAATGGGCGGACTTGGCCGTAAAGTCAGTTACTGTTTACGGATGATACTGCACTACCGGCAGATTCGGCGGAAAAATGTGTAGGCTAGTGTCGGAGCTTGGTAGAGCGTGTGAGAGGAGGAAACTGCGTGTCAACGTGAGAAAAGTAAAAGTAATGTGATGTTCGACGAATATAGACACTAGCAGAACCAGTGTCCTCCTAAATGGAGAGTATTTTTTTCACATTTTTCGACTTTGAAAAACATATGACTCTACCTGGAAATACGGTATCATGAAGGATCTTTACCGCAAAGGCGTGGGAGGCCGCCTGCGACGTTTTATCAACAAATTTCTGCAAAATCGTACCTTCAGGGTCAAGGTCGGCTACTCTCTGTCGCCATCGTATACACAAGAAATGGGCGTCCCTCAAGGGTGCATCTTCAGTGTCACTTTTTATCCTCTAAATCAACCAGCTAGCAGATTTTCCCGTGTGTAAGAAGACCTCTTTCATCACTATACGTGGATGATCTACAAATAAGCTACAGACACCATAGCCTTCTAACTATTCAACATGAACTCCAGAAGTGTCTAAAACAAATCGGGAATTGGGCTTCCTTAAACGGATTCCAATTCTCACCCTCTAAAACTAAAAGTGCATACATTTTACCCTCATTTTCGGCTTACACCTGAAACCAGCCCTAAGGCTGCACATC
Source organism: Gammarus roeselii (assembly GCA_016164225.1). Classification (NCBI taxonomy): domain Eukaryota; kingdom Metazoa; phylum Arthropoda; class Malacostraca; order Amphipoda; family Gammaridae; genus Gammarus; species Gammarus roeselii. The sequence goes on along the minus strand of SDVV010029765.1, from coordinate 903 downwards.
ACACTTCTAGTATATATCCGACGAATCCACAGAGTTCCTTGTTCTTGTATAGAACCCTACACTCAAATGTCGACCCCACATTACAGCCCTGGATACTCGCTGGAAAAGGTCAGCGGGACTTATCCTCTAAGTAACATATTTGAAATTCGGCGCTTATATGGAAACTGGCATGATGTTGTTCATAACAATTATACGCTCAACCATTGACTATGAAGCTGTTGTGTACGGTTCAGCAGCCAAAATCACTCTCAAACCCCTCTCGATCATCGCAAACAACGCTTTGCGCATCACAACCGGCTCGTTCCGTTCCACTCCCATCGAATCCCTGAACGTGCTAGCTAACGAACTTCCGCTCCGGAGAGACAATCACTCGCTACAGTACTCTTTCAAGGCTAAGATCCTCGTCAACAACCCTGCGCTCAACGACAACACCAACATTTCCGATAACGCCTCATAGCAGCTAAGAAGAATGATCACAATTTTTCCTATGCGTAGACAACATATTGAACTCTCTGAATATCCATCGCAACGCTAGTAAGGTTTCATTCTTCTGCCGAATTCTTCAAATCAACACACCGATGGACGCGATGAAAGCAGGAAAAGCCTCTGGTTTGGATGGAGTTGCGACCGAGTGCCTGAAGGAGGGTGGAGTAACGATTGTCGAATGGTTGGTGAGGTTACTGAACTTGTGTTTTGCGGCAGGCGTGGTACCAAGTGAGTGGCGCAGTGCCTGCATTGTTCCGCTATACAAGGGCAAAGGAGATAAAAATGAATGCTGCAACTCGAGAGGTATCAGTCTGTTATGTGTTGTTGGTAAGTTGTACGGGAGAGTGCTGATCGAAAGGATTAGAGACAGTACGGACTGCGCAATTGGAGAGGAACAGTGTGGCTTTAGGAGTGGTA
>SDVV010029764.1:0-11765 GCA_016164225.1 Gammarus roeselii | reverse complement strand
TATATACATATATGCATATATACATATATGCATGTATATATATATACATATATGCATATATACATATATGCATATATACATATATACATATATACATATTTAAATATATACATATATACATATTTAAATATATACATATACATCTATATATCTATATCTATACATCAATATATAATATATATATAAACATATATACACATTATCTATATACATATATAAACATTACATATATCTATATATCTATATATATACCTATATTTGTATATCTTTATCTACATATACATATATATATAGACATACATATACATACATACAAATACACACATATACATACATACATCCACTTTGCTTGTAACAAGTCCAGCAATATAAATCAATTTAAAGTTATGTCTGGTGATCGCTCGTTAGTAGACAGTCGAGTTGAAAACGTTTATGTAAGCTTACCGCATTTATCAGTGATTGTTACGAGTGTTAAAGAGTAGGAAAGATTTTTCTTGGACGAGTTGTTCCTACCACTTTAGTCTATTATAACTAATATTGTATAAATCCAATCTAACATATTTACTACAGGTCTGTGATGCAAGGTCTGCAGTCTACAAGATCTATGATATAAACAATGTCTATGGTACATAATCAGTGAAATATATATCGATGTACGATAACAGAGGTCATATATATTAATGAATGGAAAAAGGGTTACCGTACACTGCCAATTACCTTAATACCTATGAAACTTAACCTAACAGTCTCCCTAACCAATAGTTATGTATTTTTATTCAAGTTTGATGCTCATGTATGATTGTTACGTGCGAAACTCTCCACTTGGGCTGTATATTTCAACATATCATAAGCAGTTTGAATACATTTTTTCCGAATTTCATCCAGAAAATATTATTTTGCAGATGTTAAGATTCCAGAATTCTTATCGATATCTGTTACAAGTTTGGATGAGACTCGGCAGGTAGAATCCAAGAGAACTAATGCACTTCAATGTTACTTTTTTCAATGTGGAACAGTTTTACGCGATATTAGATTCAAAGATCTAGTCATCCTAACCAACTCGACCAACAATTGTATATTTTCATTCAAGTTTGATGGTCATTTATGAAATATAGTAATTATTTAGTGCTATGTACATATCAAATCTCCTCCACACTGCTCTATTTTACGTAGCTTTTTAATTAATGTCACACACCAGGTATACACATACACGCTTTGTACGCATACGCAGGGCCGGGTATGGTATAATGACCGCGTATACATGGGTCGATACCGGCACAATGTAGACACACATTTGTATGCATATACAGGGTCTGTAAACATCTGTAGCATTTCACCTCTGATCTATGATTTCCCATTAGAACAAAGTCCCTTGCTTTTGATAGAAGATATTTAATGTGGATCAGCTTCACGTCATGTTAGGTAAAAATGAACTGATCATCTCGACCTAACCTCCTCTAACCAGGAATTATGTATTAACGATCAACTTTTCGTGCATGCATACGATACTTAATAATCTTTATATGATAAATCCATATCCATCCTCTCCACTTTACTCTACACTTTGATTCATCATTTGCCGTTTCGATAAACACTTTCAATTTTGATGTTGACACTTTCAATTTAGATATAGCAAATTTCATCCATTTTTATATATACATCGTTCGGTTTGATCGTTGTACCTTCTTTCATATGATTCTGGATTTTTACATGTTATTCACACCATCATAACCTAACCTTACGTACGATGTTCAGTCATTGATAAATACACATGAAGCCCTCCAGAAGACTTGACATCACTTCAACATACATGGTATTTATTTCGTTGTCACTCGCGACCCATGTTAATTAGCAGAGAGGTCCCATTTTCAAACTTGGATGGATTGAATGCAACAAGAAATTAAAATTTGTATCCAGTTCCATACAATCGGACATGGTCTCAAACTATGTTTTTCTTATTTTGCTTTATCATCTCCACTTTGCTAAACCTCTGACGACTTTCCCCTCTGATGTACCTCTCCTATAATTTCCATATTCTTGACGAGGACTTCGTTTTAAAATCCGATTGGACTCAGACTTAAATCCTACCTACAGTATCTGTAACCCATCTAGAACATTTACTTCGAGATAGGTTCCTGGCATGACTCCATGCCTTGAAACATTTTCTTCTACAGATTCCAACAATTCGATGCTACCTTCGTCTGACGATGTTTGCAATTCATTACTTGACCTTTGAGTTTGCGATAATATTACCATTCCATTAAAGATTTACATAGTTTTATTTGTATTTATTGGCATTATTTACAGACCTTGCTGGCATCATCAATGTCAAACCTCTTTTTTTGATTTGAAACAGCATGGTTCGTACATCCAACCATACCCATCATCACTATGTATCAGTTTCCTCTCGAAATCCTTCATCGACTCCATATCTATGATGTGAATACCAAAGGCTGTTCACCACAAATTTATTTCTTCTTCAACCTTAATTATTCGAAACTTCTCCAATTCAAAATCATTCTGATCTTTATCATTGATTTTTTTTGCATACGATCCAGATTTCTTCTTAGGTATAGTTTGTTTTCCACTACCTCAGCTTTATTACAGTAATAATTATTTTCCACTTGGATCATATCAATTTCAAGATTTGCTTTCTTATTTCCCCAAAACTTTGTTACATACGACTGTAATGCGTCGTTATTCGTAACCCACAAGCAGACTGCTTTTTTCCTGCATCCATATATGAAGGATATCTCCCCCTCTTGATTCACGTTTTACCCATTGTGAGATGACTGATATTTTTAACACTAGTCAATATTAGTTCGATCAGACTCCTATCGTCATCGAAGATTTCTTATTCCATTACTCGTTAACAAATGAGATATAGATATTCATGTTTAATTTATGACGAAACGTGCGTCTCCGCTTGATCTCAACGTAACACTGACTCCAAAAGTGTGTATGTGTCTACATTATGCCGGTATAGACCTCTGTATACGCAGTCATTATACCGTATCCGGCCCTGTATATGCGTACTAAGTGTGTATGTGAATACCTGATGCGTGTCATTAAAATAACACATTAAAATAACGTTACGTAAAATAGAGCCGTGTGCAGAGGATTTGACTTTTACATCGCACAATATAATGACCAAATATCGTACATGATATATTATTATTGGTGAAGTTGGTTAGGATGACTAGATCTTTGAACCTAATATCGCGTGAAACTGTTCCACATTAAAGGTAACAAATCTAAGTGAATTAGTACTCCTGGATCCTACCTGCAGAGTCTCATCCAAACATGTAACGGATATCGATCAGAACTAAAATCTAAACATCTGCAAAATGATATTTTCTGGATCAGATTAGAAAACATGTATTCAAACTGCTTTTGAAATGTTAAATAAACAGCCCAAGTGGAGAGTTTCATACATATCAATATCATACATAGGCATCAAACTTTAATAAAATTGAAAAACGATTGGTTAGGATGACTGTTTGGTTAGGTTGCCTAGGTATTAATGTATTTGGCCATGTATGGTAACCTTTGATGCATTTGATATGATCTATTTTGTCTAACATTGATATATATTTTGCTAATCATGTACCTTCACTTGGTTTATATCCTAGATCTTGTTGATTGTAGACCTTACATCACAGATCTGTTATAAATATGTTAGAGTGGATCTATTAAATATTAGTTTTAATCGACGTAAATGATGGGAGCAACATATGTAACAGTACAAAAAATCTTATTCCAACAGTAAAACCATACATAAAACTTGCTTACTCTTCAACACCCATAACAATCACTGATATATGCGGGAAGCTTACATAAACGTTGTTAACTCTGTAGTCTACTAACGAGCGATCACTTAACAAACCTTACCTGAAACTTTTCTATATTACTGGACTTTACCGAGCAAAAAGGAAAAATATTATATGTAGGCACACAATCTGCTTAAGATTAAAAACTACTGAGTCAAGTGGATAGATTTGATTGGAATAAAGCTCAAGTCAATGAAGAGATACATGACATAAGTAGGAAAACGGGGAAAATATATAATCCTTGGTTAGATAAGGTTAGGATGGGATAGGTTAATGGCCTCTCTACATTACAAGCCAATGCTCCAGCGGATCTGGTGAATGCTCGAAAAAGACATATTCGGAATCTGAATGAAATCTCATAACAACGCCTGAAATAATCAGTAACTTTTAGTGTATAAACTGCAAACGGATCACAAACATTCATAGAAGACATGCGGGAGTAAACATCTAGTAAAGACATGCGAGCGGATAACAAGATTGAGTTGTATATTAAATTATTAAAGAATTTTAACACTAACACTACACAAATCCGGTAGATTAGTTCTCCAAGACGACATGGAACCGGACCCAAATCCAATGTCGAAAGGTAGAACATATCAATATTTTGGATCATTACATCCAATTAAACTGATTTTATGCCCAACATTCTACGAAATTAGGCGAATTTATACCAATACATATATATTCCTATGATAATTAATCGAAACTTACAACAAATATGAAGAACAGCTAAATAAGATTATCTTATATACCCTTACCGACATTGATCAACTGTGATATACGGCGTATCCTGCCGTATCCCAGAGGATAAATCCTACCCCAATATGGAAGGTGTACGGTCATTCAATACACTATGCCGAAGTACACTACCGATATTGTAATAAATAAAAAAAATCCTGCACTTCAACTCCTAAGGTGATCTGGTTCATGAGAAAATCATATGCTAACAAAAAAGCCACTGAAAATTTCTGATATTTAACACAGAGTTAATGCGAATAATGTTATTTGTACTACGATACCTGTTCAAATCAAACAAATTTCCTAGACCCAACCGATGCTTTGCCTCTCGTTAGAGGAAATCAAAGCCCACTGTGTCATAACAACGAACTCGACAATGCTATACTAGGTCACTTCTCAGCAAACTACCACTGATATAACAAATTTATAGACAACACCCAGTCATGATACAATACCTCCGACGTACCATACATCTGTTTACTCCATCTCTGAACAGCGTCGAGCAGAGTCAAATCCTGGACATGACCAAGAATCTATACACAGGTACGGTTGTCATGTATGGGGCTGATACGAGTCTCAGAGTGTGGCCAATGAAGTCTGGGCATCTGTTCACTGACGACCCAAGTAAATAACTTTGACGATCAGCAGCTTGTCAGATAACCTCTCTAACAAATCCATGGAACTTGAAACAGACTTCCACAGAAACTTAAAAAATCACGTTGAACTGGGACAAACTCCAAATGACTACCAAAGAGTGTAAGCCACCTCTACACCAGGACCCATCTACTCAGTAAATGGTCATCTAAAAACGTACAACTATACGTTTGCTAGGGATCCCTGACAAAATTCCACGAAGATGCAGTACGGATTTTTAGTTTTTGAACATACATTCCTATGATTATCGTGAAAAAATCATACAACAATAAAAAATAACCAAGTCATCCTCTACTTTGCTCTAATTCACAATAAAAAATTGTAATACACAATGGTACCCATCATAGTGAATCTGTGTACTTATACAAATAAACGTAAACGCAACGAGCTTTTGCCTAGGGTACTCTCAAACTCCTAAACATTGAAGTATGGTCCTACAATAAACAAACAGTGAGCTAACAGCAAGACCAAGATTGTAACAAATCTAATCTTATATATCTATAATATCCACGTCAAACATTGTCAGGATGTAGAAAATATATATATGAAACACTAAAAATATATAACTTTAGAGTAAATTGTACCCGAAATAATGTTGTACATTGCAGATACAAACCTAATGTATCCTAATATTCCGATATTGTATGAAGTAGCCAATACCTTGCATCGAAGATGTAGACTGTACAGACAACATATAAAACTGAAAGACACTTTGTAAAACTCTAGTTATAACAAAGCAAGAAGATCGATTCTCTACCAACCCAAAACCTGCATTAAAAACAGTGACGAACGAGAAAAAAAGAGCATGTAACCAACCAAACACCTGACGTGAATAAGATACCAGGGAATGCGAGCAACATACACCGAAACCTTTAGTAAATGGCATGGAATACTTCTACACGAACACGCTATGGTTTATACAAAATTTGATGAAATTATTCTCCAACTCAGTCCATAACAGGGTTAAATAAACATTTTTTCAACTTTAGTAACCACGGCTTAATCGTAACGAAAAGTCATTTACATATAAAATACCAAATTGATGCAATAACCGACCAATTATGCCAGAGCTAGTGTGCTACATGGAAGATGCCGACTTAAAATATCCTAAAAATCCCTATAACTGTTCGAGAACTATTCAAAATTCCAAAAAGCACTACAAATTCAACATAAGCCAACCTAGCATTACTAAGTATACATAACACAATATAACAGCATACAATAAATCCATATCGTTCAGGTACTCTCGCTATTGGGATACCGCGTCAATGGAACACAGATATCTGGTTCACACCTGGATAATGCGGTATCGGGTTCATAAATTCTCGTAACGAAGCTGCTGCGTCAACCCCTAATACAAACATCAACTCGCCCACTACCTATAGGTATTATTATATACATATGAAATGAACGAACGGAAATTGAACAGAACATTGCCTAAATTCATTATCAGGCTCGTACCAAGCGTCCAACCGCTAAAAAAAAACACCAAACAACCTCCGAATGAGTCAATTATACCACAACAAGATATGAAAACAAACTCATGTACAGAAAAATATATAGAAGTACAATTCAGACAAATATATAACGAAGCATTCTTCCCAAACATAGAAAGAATGACATCAGTAATGGGAAAAAAGATCACTTCAAATAACGGATAGGAGCAAACTTACCCAATTTGCCAAAGAGCATCCAACTTTTTGCCTAGGGGATCCTTAAACCCCTCTCTTTCAGAAACTTGTTATAACACTATCCCTACCATGACCGAATAAATATATATATCGAGCAACAGTTAGAGACCAATTAAACCCCAATACGACCATATGTATAAGAAGAAACTTGAAACAAAAAAAATCAAAATGCAATATTATGGCATAATGTTCAAAACAACACCCAGTCAATCAGGCCCACAAGCCTGGCATCCAGCCCGCTGCTCCCCTTCCACCCCCGCCCGTTAGCGGACTCAAGCCCCAAACCAGTTCCGGTCCTGCTGTCTGACTCCAGCCAACATGGTAGCCCCCTATGTCGCCCGTCCGTACGCCCGCCGATAAAATTGCCTCTGTAAGAGTTTCGTACAGTTTATAGCTACTGGTATTTGGGTGGAGTAGGGCAGTTGAATTTCAGTATCAGAGCTGTGGTGATGTCTCTTCTATGCTTGAGTTTTACTGCGATGTTTGCTTCAACCACGCAGTCCTCGTATTGAACGAGTTCAGCGATTTACTTCTCTATTTCCTCCTTCGGGAATCTTGAACGTAAATCAATCCTAAACTTTCAGAGAAAGTCGGGTGTGGTAAAATTGTGCACGATTTTTCACATAGTCATCTACTCAGATAGCGAAGCTTTCGTCTCCGCTGCTGGTGATGCTTAAGACTGGACGGCCGGTGATTAAGCCCAGCTTTTTCGCCGAGTATAAAGACAAATATCCGGTGTATCGTTACGAGTCAAAAGTTATCTTCGGGTGTTCGGGAAAGTTTGGGCCTTTGTTGAACAAATTGTGTTCAGTAAATGGAGAGTACCGCTTCTTCCTCGCAGCACTGAGTTCGGTTGAGAATTTTTGGGGCGGAGAGTAGTCAAGGTTGTCATCGGAAGTAGATGTAGAATGGCTTGCATAGGTTGCGGGTTCTTTGGCTTGTCGTCCTTAGTAGCAAGTTCTTGCTCTCGTGAACGTCACTGGTCAGCTCTTCAATGCGGTCAATCCTCCGGTTGTCCTCGGCTGAGGTGGCGCTCGCTGGCCGTATTGGAGAGGCTGACGTTCTTGCCCATTGAAATCTTTGTCGTCATCACTCTGGAGGGGATTCTGGTCCCTACTAAATGAAGTTTCTTTCTACTCCCCATCGGACTCCCTGGTTCGCGCCAGGGGCCAGGGAGGCCTCTCGACTAGCTGTGCCGATTTGAAACAATGTAAAATTTATAGTTTCACTAACAATGCACGCAAGCGTGCGGTTTTATGTTCCAGCACGAACTAGGGACCAACCAGCAGTTATTAATAAGTATGTTAACAAACGCGCATCCCCATTTTGAGTTCAGAAATTTCAAGAGCTCGAGTCGTGACTATCCTCGAGTCTCGGTAAACGGCTATCGGTTGTACTAGAGGTAATTGCGCAGATTCAGTTTCATGCTTGAAAATGCCAGTCCTTTTCTATGACCAGTATTACATTCCTGCACGCTCGTAGTCGGCTTCTTGATGCGGTCGTTGGTTGGTCTGTAGTCCCAGATATAAGTGGGTGCATTCATTATGAAAAAGTTTCTGTTCGTACCAGTTTATTTTCATCTTTCTCGCTCGAGAGGATGTGCTAGACCCTCAGAGTTTTCCTTCATCGCTGAACCTCCGATTTTCGCCAGGGGTTTTGGTGCTTGGGCTTCAGTGCCTCCTTGAACAGCCTTACAGTGTTTGATCGTTACACAAATCAACATTAAGCTAACTAACGTGCTGTATAAGGTCACAACACAAATAAGAGCAGAGCCTGTGCCATCTAGGCTGTTTCCAATAAATAACTAGTAGAGCGCGAAATACAAGCCATTACTTATGATTATAGTTATCAAATATTCCATAACGGAGCAACACTTAACAGGCACAGACGATGAACGTCTTGGTGTTTTCCGTTCATTTCCCTGCCACGATGGGGATAGTCATTGGACCAGTCTACTTTCCGTTGAGCATCTGCCGAGCAGGAGAACATTCTATCTTTGAGAAGAGAACTTCAATATGCTTTCTAAAATAGTAAGGTAGATTGTCGTTGTCGTAACAGGCTGCTTAGGCTTACAAATGTATCTCGATCTCGATTAGTTCAATTTGGAGAGGTCGCCCAATTATTTAGAGAGTTTAATGACTTCTGTCACTTCGACAGCTATTTACCCTCTAAAATAAGCATGTATAGTACGGATAACCAAACATGAGATGAAATTGTTTGTCGATATGAAACTTCAGTTTTCACGTACCAGCAATTCAGCCCGGATCTATATCTTGAATAACCATCTGACATTTATTACGAATCAATTCGACGGTACCTGACCAACACCAAAATCCCTTGCTCCAGCTAGGCACTCAATTTCTGAATTTCCAACATGACTACTTTTTCAGCGAGGGATAAATCTTCTGTAAACGAGGTTAAGACTTTGGTATCTGTTATACATCAGTCTTTCTTCTCAACAAAGAACGTTTCTAATTTACAATTAATACAGCTAACTATATCCGGTGCTCATTAGGTATAGCATGGATAATACAGGAATACGAAAGCTGGGTTCATCAATGTTGAGCGGTGCACACACCTTCGTATTGATCGCCCGTGAAAGTAAATCAGACTTCCCTCTGGGCCAATGCGATTGGGCGTTTACTACACCGCTAACAATGTCAGGTTTACCAAATTAAATCACAATAGAACAGTTTGACGGCAGTGGCGACCGCGACATCCAGTTCTGTTCAGATGATTGACTCCAGCTCCCTAATTAAAGTTCGTCCGTTTGTGGAAAACACACTATGGAATGACGAGATATTTTCATGGTTGGCAACCGACAAAATGTATATTAAATCAAGAGGTTACCCAGAGCTAGACTAGTGGAGTGAATTAGTCCTTTCCTCGTAATAACCCATGTCGATTTGTAGGACAAACGTGCTCGTGCTATATTGAAGGATTTTCAAAATATACGAACATGAAATCTCAATTAAATCTATTTTCGCCAATAAGTGCAGTCAGCAGAATATGATAATTACTCAGCAAAAATCAGATTAAGTTTGCTTAGAGATTACACACTAGTAGAACTATCAGACAATTTATTTATTCATTCTTTGCTTTCATGTTCCACCGGAGTCCCAACGCGAAGTTAATGCAGACTCCCCCGTAGGGCGGTACTATCAGACAAATGTCGGATGCAGTTACAAGCTTGACTATAGTATTGGCAATTGTAGTTGAACAGATTTACAATCCTAATCAATAAACGATCAATGGTTACCTTATTGAATATGTCAACATTATCATAGATCAATCACGACAAAAAGCGTCCCTGACAAAGCGCACTCCTAAGTCTTGAATTGAGTTGACGAAGCTTTGACATCAGCAAAATAGTGACAGTCAGAACCCGTAATGCCAAAAATAATTGGGCAATCATTAACCTAACAATAACTTGAGCTCCTCTTAGACGAGATGAAGATTTGGCGCAGAAAAAAGTAATGTCCAGACATATCAACTTCGGACACTACAAGAGAATAATGTTGCTCAATGGAACACGTCAGATCTAACTCCGCCGTTACGTAGTACTTCGTCCCATCGAATGTCACTGGCACGCGTAGCTAAGAGACTGCCTTGTACATGGCGCGTCGATTCCCTACTGGTCAACATGGTTTAGCTGTTTCAAAACCTATAGACGCTCGAATAGGGGTGAGACTCCCTTACAGAGCATAGCTGAAGAAAAAGTCATTCGGGGTTTTGGGTAATTGTTTGAGTGACTCCAATTTTTTTGCTCGAACAACGTGTTTGATCAAAAAAAGCCACCAGGAAGCTTTCTATTGCCTATCCATGAACAGGTGCTGCACATTGAATCGTTAAGGTCTGACGTCATAATGTGGAACACTGGTTGGATGCATTTCATCATCAACCTTTTTATTAGAGCTTCTGCATGTTGGATCGCAAAACTGTATAAACGCTTTCCGAGCTTGTGGGCGCCTACACTTGAAAACACTTGTAAACGAATTTGGTATCGTTGTTTCTGTGCAAAGAGTCAGAACATCTTTGTTGAATTATCGTTCAGAAGTTGTCAATGAGACGCCGTATTAGTCAGTGGACTATCGTTATTAATTTTGTAAACCAAAGTTATTCGGAAAGACATCGTAACCAATACAACCGTGTTGGTGAGCTTAGTAGTTGCACTGTCGCCGCGAAAAGGGGTAAACAAAAATGTCTATCAACGGTTCTATGACGAATGCAGTATCCCATCGATAAAACTGAACACACGAACGCAAATTTGTTTGTGCCCACCAGATCGAAGGACAAGATGGCATCGCATCGATGTCTTCCGAGCTGGTGGGCACGAACGCCAATTTTTTTGTGCCCACCAGATCGAAGGACAAGATGGCATCAATGTCTTCCGAGCTGGTGGGCACGAACGCCAATCTGTTTGTGCTGACCAGATCGAAGGACAAGATGGCATCAATGTCTTCCGAGCTGGTGGGCACAAACGAATTGACGTTCGCTGATGATCTGAAACGAGTAAAAAAAAACAAAGTTCAGTTGCTCAAATCATATTCAGCTTATATCGATGGGAAGCTGCAACATGCAAGTACTCCATATAAACCTAGTCGAATGAAGTGGTTTTCTGGTTCATTTTTTTTCGGTTCGCTAACCGCAATCTTGTGGTGAGGATTCAGCCAATCATGGCCTTTCGCTTCAGCCAATCATGGCCTTTCATTCCAGCCTTTGACCCAATAATTTCCAGGATTACGTACAAGGCTATCGGATCACTTGTATTACCACTGGGTTCCTGGAGTCACTCGATAGTATTTCTGCAGCACGAATTCAGCAGCACGATGTCACCAGCAATCGGGTAAGT
>SDVV010029763.1:0-11765 GCA_016164225.1 Gammarus roeselii | reverse complement strand
TAGTTTTCTTATGATCGTTATGTGTTGTTATTATGCGTCGGTTAGTTTCCATTTTTTGTTGAAAATCAAAGACCAATTAATTGATAATAGCTCCAAAATATAAAAAAAACGTTTGTAGAATATCAGTCCTCGTTGCAAGCATGTTCATTAGTTACCCAGTATTGATCAAACTAAATAAATTTATCCATTGTTACAGGTTCACTGGCTCCCTTCAAATAATGGGAGACTGATATAAGTTTCGTTACACCGTATCTAATAATTAATATATGTAAAATTGACAGCCCAAACGCAGTGCACTTCAGCGACGAAAAAATATCTAACTCCTTATCCATTTCAGCGGACGACAGTATGCAGCTGCAAGCCGCTTTATATAGCAGAAAAAACATGTCAAGTTATAACTTTGTCCCTAATACCCAGCTATCGTCGAAAGTTTCAACTTGACTGCCGGGTAAAATGAGTTGGGAGAAAATTCTGTAGGCTACACCACCCATGACAATGTCGACCATTTTTCATCCGCTGGAAGATATTACTTATTCTTGTATGTTATCTGCATCCATTTCCACCCCAGGACCGACTGTATCCACACTGTCGGTTGAAGGCATCTATTTTGAGCTAAGTTATGTGTGTTAATGATTGGTGAATTGAATCAAGAACCATATTGCAATGTATGTTGGCTCTGTGAATGGAAGACAAGTACAAATGCATTTCCTTTCACACAGTTGTTCGGCCGCTTCTAGTATGGGCAGAATGCAATTTTTTTTCTTACATAGGACATCCCTCACTATTGAAGGGAGTTGTTGTATAGCTTGGTCAGAGTCAGGGGTCGCGAACAAGGTGCAAACATAGGGACATCACGCACTACTGTAGAAAGTTGTTGTATAGCTTGGTCAGAGTCAGGGGTCGTGAACAAGGTGCAAACAAAGAGACATCACGCACTACTGAAGAGAGTTGTTGTATAGGTTGGTCAGAGTCAGGGGTCGTGAACAAGGTGCAAACAAAGAGACATCACGCACTACTGAAGAGAGTTGTTGTGTAGCTTGGTCAGAGTCAGGGGTCGTACATAAGGTGCAAACAAAGAGATATCACGCACTACTGTAGAGAGTTGTTGCATAGGTTGGTCAGAGTCAGGGGTCCTGAACAAGGTGCAAACAAAGAGACATCACGCACTACTGTAGAGAGTTGTTGTATAGGTTGGTCAGAGTCAGGGGTCGTGAACAAGGTGCAAACAAAGAGACATCACGCACTACTGTAGAGAGTTGTTGTATAGGTTGGTCAGAGTCAGGGGTCGTGAACAAGGTGCAAACAAAGAGACATCACGCACTACTGAAGGGAGTTGTTGTGTTGGTTGGTCAGAGGCAGGGGTCGTGAACAAGGTGCAAACAAAGAGACATCACGCACTACTGTAGAGAGTTGTTGTATAGGTTGGTCAGAGTCAGGGGTCCTGAACAAGGTGCAAACAAAGAGACATCACGCACTACTGTAGAGAGTTGTTGTATAGGTTGGTCAGAGTCAGGGGTCGTGAACAAGGTACAAACAAAGAGACATCACGCACTACTGTAGAGAGTTGTTGTATTGGTTGGTCAGAGTCAGGGGTCGCGAACAAGGTGCAAACAAAGAGACATCATGCACTACTGTAGAGAGTTGTTGTATAGATTGGTCAGAGTCAGGGGTCGCGAACAAGGTGCAATAACGTTGAATGGAAGTATGGCCGGTATTAATCTATGAGGTGTCTTTCAATTTAGTAATGCATTATCAGCCCAAGTAACGTTCATATTTTTTTGCCAGTAATTGAAACAGTCTTTTCTGATTGCGATAGAATTATCCACGAGAGTTAAATCCAAAAGCAGGTCAATTGTTTGCATATTCAGAACCTTTCGATAACGATTTTATAGAAAAATATCATGTTGAATTTTGATAGTGATGATCTTGGATAGTCAACTCAAATAATGAAGTGCATGATTCAGGGAAGTCGGATTCTATTCATGATATAACAGTCTGCAATATAAGCTAAGCTCAGGCAATGTCAAGGAGCTGTTCAGTAGTCGTTTGTACCAAGTCTTTCGAGAAAAAACTTTATTGGAGAATAAACCAATTAAATCAGGGCAAACTACTTTAAAAATAGAGACTTTTTTTTATTGAAAAGATGGTAATATTGTTTCCTTCATTGATCATTGTGCTGAAATATGAGAGCAAACAGTTGCTACCTTGTATCCTTGTATCAGAAGATGTTTTGGAGCACAACATGCATGCCTAGGTGAACGAAAACGTTTCAAACATGAGTCCCGAACTGTTCCCGTATCCCACAGCGGGGTACGATACTGACGGTTAGCATTATACGAGCACTGCAGATGAATCATACGTAAAGACATGCATAATGTTATAGCATGGCCTACATACGTCCAGTGGCAAACATGCACCACTGCAGGGAACCGTTTTAAGTTTGTCATTCAGGGGAGTGACACAAGTAAGCACTCTTCGCAGGTGATTGAAGTTCGGCCATGATAGATGACGGCGACTTCCATCAATCATAACAGTCGTTGGTGGCATATGGGTGAAGGTGACAGAGAGTTAGCACACGAACGAAAACACAGGTCACTGTGTCCTACAAGCCTTTGAACTCTGATTAGACCCGTGTTTGAAAGAAAAATCGTGAAAATGCGTAACGACATTTTTCCTATGCAATACTTCTTTATACCAACTATGAGTTTTATGAAAATGTTATTTCGAACAAGAAAAATTCGTTAAAAAAATATCGACGCGCTCATACTCATATTCCGATGTTACTGAAAGTGAACACAGAAAGCGTTTATTGTTCGAATCACCAATCTCAGTGTGATTATGCGGACAATGTAAGGCGAAGATAGAGACTGGTTTATTTGCTACCTACCGACGTACTTCAACAACTTGTTTATGTCCTAAATGTATATATTTTTACTTCAATAATGGGTCAATGATGGTAGAACCATATCTTTAGTTTACTTTTACTGTGTCAAATGTACCTGCATCGTATCTTATTTACCGCCAAATAATATTATTTCAATTATATCAGTGAACAATTAGTGAGTGTATGAATCAAATTAGATAGTCTATTCTACCAAACAAGATTGTGGAGTGAGAAAAAAAAGACTGCTTTTCAAAACCTAGGAATACACATGTGGTCGAGACTAAATACACCGTAGCTCAACTCCCGTAACCCACAGGATAGGTTCGATTGGTATATCAGGAATTTTCAGCTGATAGCGTCGTTCCCGTTCGGCAACGCTGTTATAGTCGCGTATTGTGGCGTAAGAGATATCTGATATTCAGCACTCGGATGATGCGGACCAGTCCTTTTCAACAAAAGTTACGTATTCGATAATAAACAATCTCATGTGTTGTATTCAATCGAGCAAACATTCACTCTAAAACAAAGCCTTCAATTTATTAGATTAGGTTGTGGTACTCATCTCCACAGTGCTCCACAGGGGTTCGTTGTATGGGCTCCGAGTCCGATGTTCCGCAAGCCTGTGATCCGCGCTCAGCGAAGTTGGGACAGAGACCATGTACATTTAGCGATTGGGCTTCCAATGCTAACGAACAGGAGAAATACCGAAATCTCTTACACACGTACACATATACACCCGTTATAATATTATAATCAAAAGGAAAATAAACCGAGTGTGATCCCTGAAAATGGAATTCTGATAGAAATAGTTTTCTTGAAGGAATGTATTTCACTCATGATTTGTTTAGAACGTGCTAAATTGCTTGAAAAATAATGTCAGATAGTTCCTTACTTAGGGTACATCTTTGTATCATGATTTGTTGATAATGCACAAGAGCCTAACACTGAAATGAGAGTTGTTCGATATCCTGGTCTTAGATTATATCCATAAAATGATTGGTAAAGCACAGCTACTCAGAACCATAAGTTATCATTGTCACTCAAGGTGTATATTCGTCAGAATGCTTGAATGAAATCTTAACTTGTTTTCATACAACCACCTGAGGAGGTGAAAATCCTTCGAGTGCTTGGACAGTTCAGGAATCTAATTCCTCTTATTCCGATCGATATGAGTGAATATAATTGGAAAAAAAAGTGCTTGACAATCTTCGAATGACATATTTTCCCAAGCACTATTATCGTGAGTGTTCCAAGTGAACGTAATATGGTTCATTCACACCAGATATTGTCACTGTTTCATGAAAGCTGGTCACCAAACCCATTTCAACCTCATCGGAATATGATCATACAATCTTTTTTCTTCTAATGTTCCATCAGAACAGAAATAAGGTGAAAATTCTTCTTCGGAAGTAAAAAACTCAACCAAAAGAGCAGCAACTCGTCCATGATTGGGATTCCTAAATAGTGTGTATGCCATCAATTGGACGAGACTATGATACCGATGGCCAAGCACATCGTAAAAGGACTTATTACGATTAGGCCCTGTAAATAATTAACGAGACCACACAAAAAACATTCAAAGTATTCCACATGGCATAACAACTTCTTTTATATACGAAGACTAACAAAAAGATTTTCGAAGTCATTTTAGTGATTAAGTTCCAACAAGTTAAATTAGACTCCGATACTTCTTCAGATTTTTTTTCGCTCACATTTACAATGTAATACAATTGTAGTTGATGCAACAAATATTTTACATCAAATAATATTACGCTTGTTCGGCCCAATGATAGACGGTGTATCAATCAACTAGAAATTCAGCAAGATCCTATAGAATTTTAGTCTAAGGCACTAGAGAAGGGGCAAACGAATGCACGTTCATGCACTGATCTACGAAGATACTGGCGCAAGTCCACCTGCCCTCCTAGAGAATGCATTGCTTAATTGGCACTCGGGACAAGGGCATGTTTGCTTGAGAACTTATTGCGCAAGTGATAGGAACATTCTATTACCAACCGTTCATTAAAACTTTTAAGTAGCGCTGAAACTCGATTGTCGTCTCCTATTCTCTGATTCTATGAAACACTTTGAGAAGGCAATGATCCTTCATCATTGTTGAAGTCAACAGTAATGGTGTTCTAAGAAACAATCTGAGAGGGCAATGATCCGTCGTCATTGTTGAAGTCAACAGTAATAGTATTCTATGAAATAATTTGCAAATACAATGATCCGTCGTCATTGTTCAAGTGAACAGTAATGGCATTCTATGAAACACTCTGAAATGGCAATGATACGTTGCTAATTTGCCTTTTTTTGTGGGTCGCTATCCCTGGCGCTAAATTCTTTTATAGCTAACGTCAGATCAGCCCCTTTCATCTCCACCAACTGTGTTATCAGCCACAAGTTGTTCCGACTACCTACTTACGGTACCATTTTTCAACAGCGAACATTCATAGCGTTCCTCAGTCACACCAGCCACAGTCATATCTGCCACTGACATTCTGCCTAAACTTTGTTTCAGCCCACGTCAGAATCAGCTAGGAGGCATGCCATTTTACTGGTTATCACTTTGACGAAACTTTTCCTACCCAACCTAACCTAACCTAAGGTACGTGTTTCTAACCCGCGGGGCAAAAGTAGGTATTTCTAACCCGCGGGGCAAACATACGTATTTTCTAGGGTACGTAATGCTGTTTTTTTAATGAAGTTTCATTAAAGTGATATCCAGTAGGTTGGTACGCCTGTTTAGGTGTAAAGACAGTGGCAGATATGACAGTGGCAGATTTTGAAGTGGAGGAAATTGCGTGTGAGCTGAAACATCGTTTAGGTAGAAGACATGTGTGATGAAAGATTTTTAGCGGTTATGACAGTGTCCGGCCGTGACAGTTAGGTGAAGTGAAGTGGCGATAGTGCGCGTGTGCGGAAATAATTTTAGCGCGAACGCTGGGCTCCCTTTTTTGTGAGGTCTTGCGAAGACAATGAAATATATGGAACTCAATCAATCCAGAAGATGTGGATTTAGATCATCTGTATTGATTCATCAAATCGTTTGGCGTTTGGAGGTAACTTAGCTCATCGATATAGGTGCTTCTTAAAGTAAGTGTGAGGGCGTGCATACTGTTGGAACGATTTTTTTTCTTTCCGGGAAGAAGATTCCTAAATCTTGTTATTAGTAAAAAAAAATTTTAAACCGAACAAACAGCTTTGTAGATTTTCTCAAACTTTGTGTATAACACGAAAATCTGCAAAGCTCAACAAATTCTTAGACATTATGATCAGTATGATTTATGTTTGTTTACTCAATCTGTGTCGCTTCATCCATATGCCTTCAACAACGGATGACCAACAAGTAAAATGAATGATGAAAATCACCCTCATCCATCATCGTCGAACACCAATCATCTCCACTGCGATTTTTCGTGTGTCACTCACAATAAATTGTTATGTTCGAACGCTTCCCTACCGTGATGCTTGTTTGCCACTGGCTGTATTGATGCCATGTTATAACGTTATGCGGGTCTTCGACGTACGGGTCACCAGTGAAGTTTATTTAAATCTAGCTTTCGGTTTCGTTTCCCGCTTGACGACTCGGAACCGTTCGAGTCAAAACTATGCAACGCTCTCATCTTATTTGAATTATCTGCTGTCCGGCAGTGGAGGACACAACATATCAATTTCTTAATATAAAGCTTGCATTTCCGCTTCTTTCCAACTATTTTTGTTTGTTATTTGAATATCAATAGAAGAAGGTCAAGGCCGTTAGGGCTGCGACTTCCCCAACATGTCAAGGGCATCGATTTTCAGATCGATTGTTACCAATTCTACACAGATTATTGACCTTATCACTGTGATTCATGAACTCTTTCTCGAAACAAGTCTAGAAATAAGTCCAAAAATTGTTCTGATTTTATTACTTCTTTCGGTTCATCTGTGATTACTTTTTCCAGAGTATCTATGATTTGGAAATTGAATACCCATTGCAGGACGATGAAATTAAATGATTTTTAAAACAGTAATTTCAGTACATCTGTTTCTTTTTCAGTATATATGTGATTCATTCATTTTGTACAGATCTGTTATTCCTTCTTTTAGTATATCTGTCATTCCTACTCTTAGTGAATCTGTTTGTTCCTCGTTTCAATATACCTGTTATTACTTCTTTCAGTAAATCTGTTATTCTTTCTTCCAATATATCTGTTACTCCTTCTCTCAGTATACCTGTTATTCTTTCTTCAATCACATCTGTTATTCTTCTTTCAGTAGATACTTTATTTTTTTCAGCATGTCTGCTATTCCATCCTTACAGAAGACATGATATTCCTTCTTAAGTATATCTGTGATTCCTTCTTGCAGTATATATGTTTCTTTCTCATATTAGTATATCTGTTATACCAACTTTCAGTATATCCGTAATTCATTCTTTCATTATATCTCGTATTCCTCCTTTCAGTATATCTGCTATTCTTTCTTTCAGTATGTCTGTGACTCATTCTTTCAGTATATCTGTTATTCCCTGATTCAGTATATCTAATTCCTTCATTAGTATATCTATTATTCCTTCTTTCAGTATGTCTGTGAAACCTCCTTTGCGTATATCTGTTATTCATCCTTTCAGTATATCTGTTTTTCTATTTTTAATACGTCTGTTCTTCATTCATTCAATATATTTTGATTCCTTCTTACATTGTACTTGTGATTCCTTCTTTCAGTATATCTGTTATTCCTCCGTTCCATATTTCTGTAATTCTTTCTTTCAATACATTTAGTGCTACTACTTTTTGTTTATATGTTATTCCTTCTTCCAGTATATCTGTTCTCCCTTCTTTCTGCATATCTTATATTCTCTTTTTTTGTATGTATATCTGTTCTTCCTTCTTTGCGTGTATCTGTATATCCTCCTTTCAATATATCTGTTGCTCCTCCTTTTAGTATATATGTCATGCCTTCTTTCAGTATATCAGTTTTTCCTTCTCTCAGTATATCTGTTATTCCACCTTTCAGTATATCTGTTCTTCCTTCATTCGGTATATCTGTTCTTCCTTCTTTCAGTATAAATGTTATTCCACCCTTCAGTATATCTGTTCTTCCTTCATTCGGAATATCTGTTCTTCCTTCTTGCAGTATGTCTGTTCTTCCCTCATTCGGTATATCTGTCTTCCTTCTTTCAGTATATCTGAAATTCCTCCTTACAGTCTATCTGGTATTCCTTCTTTCAGTAAATTTGCTCTTCTTTCTTCCAACATATCTGTTCATACTTCTTTCAACATATTTGTTCTTCCTTCTTTCAGGATATCTGTTTTCCCCTCTTTCAGTATATCTGCTCTTCCTTCTTTCAGTATATCTGTTATGCCTCCCTACAGTTTATCTGTTATTCATTCTTACAGTATACCTACTCTTCCTTCTTCCAACATATCTGTTCTTCCTTCTTTCAGTATATATGCTCTTCCTTCTTTCAACATATCTTTTCTTCCTTCTTTCAGTATATCTGCTCATCCTTCTTTCAACATATCTGTAATTCCTTCTTTCAGAATATCTGCTCTCCCTTCTTTCAACATATATACTCTTCCTTTTTTCAGTATATTTGTTCTTCCTTTTTCATTATATTTGTTCTTCCTTCTTTCAGTATACCTGCTCTTCCTTCTTTCAACATATCTGCTCTTCCTCCTTTCAACATATCTGTTCTTCCTTCTTTCAGTATATCTGCCCTTCCTTCTTCCAACATATCTGCTCTTCCTTCTATCAGTATATCTGTTCTCCCACAGCCCATTCATATTTCATACACGGAATATGAAATCGAGAGTATTGAATTTGCATCCCAAAAAATCAAGTTGATAGAATTGAAGCTGTGGGATTTAATGTCGAAGAGAAGGCAATGCCGATGGTAGCCGAAACATTTCTCCGTGGGAGTTTCTTTCGGCGCATTCTAGGGAGAGAAGAAGGAGCGTATATTGTATCCGGAATAGGGCTGCCTCGCTTTGTAGCTCATCCACGAGAATGCTCTCCCGCGTGCTTGGAAGAGGGAGGGCTTAGACATTCGAGGTGAGCTTAAAAAGTTTTGCCAATTCTACATAATGGACTAATACTTCGTTGATAGGTAGTTGAAATTTGTGGTTGATGTTAAATATCTGAAACATAAGCAAAACTTCATTGCTCGGATACTGGTAAAATCTAGAATTGTTTAGATGACATTTCGTTTTGTACACCGTTATCATATTTCCGTCGATGAGAAACCACCTTCATATGATAACTTCTCCGTTTTCTGTGATCGAGAATAATTCCTTAAATGATCAACTCACCGATTATTAAATTGATCTTGACGAGGGGCGAGATGCCGTCTATGATGCTCAGCGGCCTATTAAAGGATCGGTTTGACTGATTGTTTTAAATTTAATTTGAACCAATTCATTGTCACGTATTAATAATCTGAGTTAATATGCAAGTCATTGCGTACGTACGTTGCCTTTTCCGGGACCCCACATCAGAATGAGTCGCCACAATGGCTACGGACGATTGTTACAATTCTTTTCTACCGATTTTCTATCATGATTATTGCATCGTGTAATAAGGATAAATTTTGTTAATCCTTGTGTGTTTATTACAAGAACACTATTATTCATGAGGCTAAAAAATGAACAGCTTTCGTAACCAAGAAATGTTGTCAATAACTGTTTTAAAATGGCTGTAAATATGACTTGATTTTATCATTGTTAAAACATTAGTCACTGATCCTTTTCATCAGTGTCCAACCTTTTTGTTGGTAAGTTCTCTCTATCAACATTACTGACTTGAAGGAGAACACTTTAATACTTCTATACAATCGTTAACAAAACATCTTTTTTCGGAAATGGGAAGATAATAAATTTTAAGGACATGAGAAGGCCCAGTAAAGTACGCTGACTAGTACGTTGAAACATAATGTTACCACCCAAAATCAGACGCCCTATGGCACTGACTCCCTTAGTCTGTACTGAATGGTAATTTCTCGAAAGTTAATGGTTTCCCATTTGGAATTAACTCACAATTAACATTTCAGCAGCCAGGGATCAATTATTTTTTGTTTCAACAAGTTCGGACGGCTACCTTCCTAACGTCAGTCATTGTGTACTGGTTGATGACACTTCCTTACTATACAGCTGAACCTGTTTTTTTACGATGAGCCAGTTATATGAGTTTTACTTCGGATTTATTTATAATGCTGTGTTAGGTTACCATTGATACTCAGAACAAAATAGCTCATCGTTGCACGTTTGACCATTACAAAAACTTTTTGTTGCAAGCTTGACCATAACAAAAATTCTTTGTTGAAAGCATGGCCAAAAGGTTGATGAGTATGAAATCATAATATGAATATTTTTTTTTATTATGCGTCTGTGGTTGAACAAGAGGAAACACGCGCTTGTAGCGCCTACCGAGACAGACTGATCCCTGGAAAGCCCCGCAGGATTAGTCAGTGTTGGATATTTGCTCAGGAGATGGTTGCTTGTCTGCTTGCCAAGGTTTCTCGTTAAGGTCCTGGCACTCCTCCAGAGACCCCTTGGTCTTAACACTCCTGTAACGACACCTTGGTCATGCACTACACCTGGGACATCTTGTGAGTGACCAAACACTCTTCCTGGGACATGTTAAATAATGACACCCACTCTAGGACACCTTGAGTACCCACAGACACCATGGAACCAGGTACGCCTTTAGCTCACCTTGGGTCTTAGTACATATCTTGGATCACCTTGGGAAGCATAAAACAACTCCGGGGACACCTTGAGACCTGATGCCCGTCCTGGGACACTTTAGGTCATGGCATCTCACCAAGGACATCGTGAGACCTAGAAAAAAACGGATGAGGGATGTCCTGATCCTGTGCCCAATATAGTTGGCTACCACGGGTCCTCTCACCCTTCCTCAGATACCTTGAACCAATGTCACCTTTCCTGGGACACCATCGATCTCACAGTATCTGTCGTGGGTAGCCTTTTATCCCACGGCAACCCTCCTGAGCCGTAATTCATTCCACAACACTCCTCCCAAGACGCCTTAGGTCCCACAACATTCATCCTGGAACACCCAGGGTCCCACGGCACTGTTCTTGCTACATATCGGCTGACACGGCGCTCTTTCAGAGAGACGTTTTGTCCCGTGACAGCCCCCTTCTGAGACCCCGTGTGTCCTGAAGAACTCCTTGAGGAACACCTTGGGTCCTTCAGCACTCTTCCTGTGATCCTTTCTGTTCTTCGGCACTCTTCCTGAGATCCTTTCTGTCCTTCGGCACCCCTCCAATGACACCTTGAATCGTGTGGAATCCCTCCTGCTACACATTTACCTCAACGATACTCCTGTTCATCCCTCTTGGGTTCCTCGGCACCACTTTTGAGCGCCCTTGGGTTCCTCGGCATCACTTATGAGCCCCCTTGGGTTCCTTGTCCCCACTTTTGAGCCCGCTTGGGTCCAGCAGCCCAACTCCTCAGGCACCTTGGGTGCCACGGCACCCTCATAAGACTGTTTTGGTCCTGCACAACCCCTCGTGAGATAACATGCATGGGTCCCACCTTGATTTACGCAGCACCCTACCTTCCCAGCTTGTGCTCCGGGGTTCCCTTCCTGTGTCCGGCGGCACCCATCCTTGGACATTTCGTGTCTCACGGCTCCCTTCCTGGGACTTCTTGTTCCCCCGGCATGAATAATGGGACACCTTGTGTTCTGCCGCTTGCCTCCTTAGACACCTTGTGTCCCGCGACTTGCCTTCTTTATCCCATCATTTCCGCGGCAGTCATCCTGGAACACCATCGGTGGAGTGACGAGGGGCTATCATTAATGCAGGCCTTGTTGGAGTGACAAGGGGCTATCGCTCAGGCAGGCCTTGTTGAAGTGACGAGGGGCTATCACT
>SDVV010029762.1:0-11765 GCA_016164225.1 Gammarus roeselii | reverse complement strand
TATATATACTCATATGTTAGGCATACATCGATATTCAACATAAGCATGATGTCACCAAGACGAGTTATGCCGTCAAACAATCCTGGAGATATGAGGGCCGAAACAGCCCTGGAGATAGGGGGCCAAAACATCCCTGGGGATCGTGTAGCTATGAACGCCCTGGAGATCTCGTTGCCAAAACAGCTCTGGAGATATACGGTCCGAAATTGCCCTGCGCGTTGGTGTCAGTCTTGTGTGAGTTAGCGGAGCTCTGACGATGCCCCGCCCGCCTATACTACCAGGCCAATGATTGAGCGTAGCTCTGACGATTCCCCGCGCCGACACCTCCAGTTGCTAATGAGATGGCAACCTTGGATGATACCCCGCCCCGACACCCCCACTAGCCAATCAAAGCAGCCTTGGACGATACTCGCACTCCGATCACGGTTGCGCGTCAGTGCTTTCTGTGCTTGCTTGAAGTGGACCTGCTCTTGATCATTCCCCAGAGGTGCGACATTTAAAGTGAACTCATATATATTTTATTTTAGTATCAGTGTTATGATACGTGTTATTGTAGATGATTATGGGTTTTGTTATGAATATTTAGAGTGTTTCCAGGCTAGGGGACCCCATTTATTTCATATTCACATACGTTATTTTATCCGTCATGGTTAAGACTTTCGTGTTGGGGTGCTCACGAGGGCTTATCTCTTGGTCGCGAA
Organism: Gammarus roeselii; assembly: GCA_016164225.1. Taxonomy (NCBI): domain Eukaryota; kingdom Metazoa; phylum Arthropoda; class Malacostraca; order Amphipoda; family Gammaridae; genus Gammarus; species Gammarus roeselii. The sequence continues at coordinate 11,064 of SDVV010029762.1, read as the reverse complement.
GAGGCACTACCTCCCTCAAGTGATGCGTTGGCATGCATGTTTACCCTGTCATACTCGAACATGTTTTGCGTAGCAGTTTATGCTGTTCTGTGATTTTGTATACAATGAAGGTTTAGCAGTGTTTACGAGTGTTACGTCGGTGTTACGAAGTCGTGTGTTATTTTATAAACTGTCCCAGAATCTGTCTGTCGCGTCCTCCTCTTTCTTTTCAATTTGCAATAGTCGATCTTTTTTGAAGCGCTTTAGGATTTTTAATCAGGAACGTTTGAATGACGTCATTGACATCTTTACTTATCGCAGTCTCATTGACTAATAAACATTTGAGGAGATCGAGAACGTGAATACGATTTTGGACATTGGGATGGCTAACAAACCCGTTCGGTTCAAATTTAAGTGGTGTTGGTTTTAAGATAGTGAAGCAAACCGGGGAAGAGGGATTTAGTCACGGGGGGCAATGAGGCCGTATATAGTGCTGCAACATCGCCATTATTTGTCCCCTTTTGTTTGATCGGTTGCAGTGTGGGGTCTGTAGTGATACTACTGGGATATAGGCCTTGGAAAAAAGTAAATAATTTTATTGCTGTTCCAGGCGAAGCGTTCAAATCTAGCATATCGTCCCCACGCTAGTTCAACCTTTCACTGCTATATCTACTGACAGTTCTGCTATTTCTGGCCCTGGTGTGACATATAAGGATATAGCGCTACCGCCAATATGATTTGGTGTAAGCTTACCCATCTTGGATTTTGAAACTAGGTAGTTAACCGATTCCTCCATGAAATATTTTTGGCAAGAAACTCACTGCAGTGGATAATAGTAAATTTAACAGAAGACCACGCACGGTTGATGATGTTTTCCCTATGATCCCGGGGGATTTACTCCCGAACGATTTTCTGCCCAATTGTTTCATTATAGAGTTGAGTTTAGTTACCCGTGAATTGGTTATTTTGTCACAGACCAATTTTCAGCTCAGCATATGTAAATATCTCGCAGATAATTTTAACTTTTTTATCAGTCAATAGTTTGATGAGTTGACTACGTTCGGATGATTTTAGTTGATTTAATTTATTACAAAAAATCAATTTCCGATTCAAAGAACGTTTATCACACATCACGACACGACGGTTCCATCATTAATCCACGTCGGTTTGTTGTCTGGATAATTCGTGTAAATCCCGTAGATTTGCTTTCTACTTCGTCTAATTCGGCTCTTCAAGACCTTGATGAAATAAATGTCAGGTCTGTCACACTGAACTAGTTCTTGCCTGAAGAAAACCTTTGATGGGTTTATCAGTATCGAGCGGAGGGCAATGTTTCTGATTAATACTAGAAATACAAAACACTTCCTTCGAGAACTTTGGTTCGTGTCCTCTCCTGAATGTCTTGAGACTGGAATTACTGCGCCTTAAGCGTACGAACGCTGCCACCTTCAGTTGTGTACTGTGAGCTTTAATTTTTTTACGTCTTATTTTTTACAATTTGGACAACAGTGCCTGAATTTCTCTTGGGCCGCTCAACAAATATAAACGTCAAAGGGGACCCGACCCATTAATGATAAACGTGGTGTCATATTGTACGTGTTCACAATTGTTTGCAAGTCATCTATATAGCGTTCCGTATTTTTAGCAGGCACATATTTACCCAACTTCAGTTTTATAGCCCGTATTACCCGTTCAGCAGGTAATACTTTAATAGCTTTGTTGTAGGTGTAATAAATGGATATGTTCATGCTTGTTAAATAAGCTTGAAAGCTTTTGTTCATAAACTCGCTTCCCTGATCTGAACAGATCCGAGTTGTTGGCCAAACTAGTTCGTTGAATATAGTATCAGATGCTGAAATCATATTTTTAAATGTAATAGCTTTCAAGGGTTGTACACAGATATTTGCTGTATACATCAATGACAATCAATAAATATTAAATTCCGCCATTTCTATCGGCATAATATTTCAGATAGGCAACATCCGCACAAAGAATCGATCCAGGACGCGCAGCTGTGAACATGCGTCAGTTAAATTTCAAGGGATCTTGTTTAAATCGTGTAAAAGTCTCTGACCTTTGTAGGAATTGTTAAACATCGCGCCTTGTTGTAGACGGACAAATATTCGTATAATTTTGATGTAGGGCCTTTGCGCTAGAGTATGATCTAACAGACTCCGGATTGTAGTAGACACTCTCTATTCAAATTCAATACTAATCTCAAACCTGGCATAATTTATATTTCATAGAGGCAACACTTGTTCAAATTTATGTCCTGCAATATGTGCTCCGATCAAGAGTTTCGAATCACTTGGGTGTGTGAAATCAACCTAGATGTGCCCTTTTATTTTTTGTTTCACATGCATCTTATATACGGAGATAAACGGATTCAATCTTGTCTTTTGCAAGGAATGTTTGCCAAAGTGTGTGGTATTCAAAGAAATTGCACGGTGGAATGGATTTGAGTGACAGAGCGTTTGGTTTAAATATATTGCACTGATATTTGCATGACGACTCCGACAAAAAATATTCGCAACAATACATACAGGCTCTGATTCTAACATGAAATCGTCATACACTACAAGGAGTTTACATTTTGTCTGTTTGGATAATGGATCGAATGCGACTCGTCCTGTATGAATTTTAACCTTTTCGTTTTTCCTTACAGGAAAGTGCTCTGACCCCGAAACGACCACTTCATCGAAGCTATCACTGTATTTTGTGATTAATTTTCCAACCAAGACACTCTTCCCACTAGATGAGAACCCGCTCACAAATAATCGGGCGGGCTTAGTGAATAGGTTAACGTCCGCATACCTAACAGCCTCCATCTTACCCATCAGGTGATACACGACTAATCATTTTTCAATGAGCCTTTAATTTATATATACTATCTCTCCTTAGCAGATATATTCCATCAAGGGTGTGCTGAAATCAAGGACCCGTTCGGCGTCACCAGGTAATTATCAGCGTGGGCTATTTACATCTCTAAAGTTAGATGGGTCATACTGACATCTCTGACATCAACCAATGTGGATTCCGTATGTTTCTTCCAGAAATCGATTTTATCTTCGTTAATTCATTACTATTTTAATTGAACAGATCGTGGTAACATTTCTATCGGGGGTAAGCCAGATCAACCCGCAACTTCAGGGACGATAAGGTATGTTTAACGAAAAATGTCTACATATTATTGGACTCTGTAATCAAACTATTCCATGGTAGAGCAAAAAAGAGTTATATTTTTTCAAAATATTCCCGTTCACGTGCAGACCGATGCAGTACCCTCCAGCAAATCACCCGTATCAGGGTTATCCGCTGGCTAGTCATCACTCAAACTATCACGGCAATCCTAGGTACGGAAACCTAAACTACCAGTGTCATCCGCAGTATGTACATCACTACCAGCAACGGCCGCAGCCTCAGGCATGGCAACCTCGACAACCGTGGCAGTACCACCGTGGCAGACACATGCGTGGCACTACCCGCCACAGACTACAGAAACTGACTTTTACAAAGTCGGACATGATGCATTACATAGGTCAGTGTATACAAAATATTTTTTATGATTTTTTATTTGATAAATTATTACATTTTTATTGATAGTGTTAACATCTTCCTTCAGGAACATCTTCACCATAGGTTGTGAAGGCGTTCTAGAATGATTTGTCTGGTATATCCATCGTTAGGGGCTTGTCTTCCGAGATTCACTCAAATAACTGAGATGTACTACGTTCCAGCATCGTAACCTTGCGACTGATGAAGCTGACTATAAAGTCAGGACGTGGTGCAATTCTAGACATGTGCAGTTATGATTTATTGCTTAAGAACACAAGCAATATTTCTTCCGAGTTACACTCCAGCTCCACACTCGACGAGTCCTGTCCTATTAAAACAGACACTTCTTCCTTCATCTTCAAAATGTTTAAGATAACTTTAAATGTTGTTAGTGTCGTTGGCACAAAATTGCCAGTTTCAATGAATGCAAGCCTGTGGAGAGTCCGGTTATAGGTCACTGCAAGATTTCCTTCTATTATCAATTTCATTCTTTGGGCTTGTTGATCAATCTTGAGGAAGAGGATGTTTACCCGACGAGAAGTTGACGATGTGTGTGTCCACCGCCTCAGCGATGCCAGCTTTATATGACCCCACCGCCTAGGCTAGCATACAGGTTACAAGACGTATATCGGTTTCGTTTTGTTTTGGTTTTGATTTCGTTTTGATTTTTTTTTGTCGCCCATCTGGTAGCGTATGACCTCTGGCGGTGTATGGCGAGCCTCTTGCCCAAGTTATCGTACACTGTTGTATAAAATAGCGAATACCGCAGCTCAGACATTATTTGTTCTCTTGATCTTGTTTGTGACGGACAGTTGTTCTTCTCTCGATGTAAGTACTGAGAGTTCTAACATGTATTTTTTTTGTTCTGATGTAGAGAAATCTTTCTGTGACTTTGTTAGTATATTTTTTGTTGTTTTAAAGACATCTACGTTATATGTCAATCTAATTTGTATTGTTTTATTCTTGTAGGATTAACCAAAACGATATGGTGATGGCGGATACGCCATTGTTGGAGGATGCAGGGAGTGGCAACGGACCATACCAAAATGAGGCCTGTTTGCCCCTCGCAAGCCATAGCGCATGCCTCGCAATACCCACAAGCCCTAGCGCAAGCCCGCAACCCGGTGCTGCTGCTGCTGCTGCTGATCCGTCTTCGAAACAACCAGGTGTTCAGCGTACTGCTCCGGAACAAACCGGAGTTCAGCCTACTGCTCCGGAACAACCCGGAGTTCAGCCTTCTGCTGATCCGTCATTGGCGCTGTCTCTTGTTGGACAGTTACTCAGGCTACTGATGATCCGTCTCCGATACGTGAGCCTATATTTTATCCGCCTACCTCTATAGAAATTTTGGAAAATAATTTTGTCACTTCCAAATTCAATCCTTGCACTGAACATGTCAACATATCCTCACTGATTACGTTAGCACGCGAGGAATTAGTGGAACATTCTGAATCTAAATAGGCACATTCCAAGGAGTTTAATGCATCGTGAATGGTAAAATGAGCAAAATAATAAAGGATGCATCTGTAAATGACAAGGACTAAAATACCCCCTTTCTATCTGAACTGATTGAGGATCTCGGGGTGGATTTATAAAATAAATTAGAAAAACAGGAGCGAGAAGGCAGTGGCTGGAGTATTAATACAGTAACCATTGTTGAGCTTAAATTATACAAGACGGGCGTTAATGGAACAAAAAAAATGGGCGACTATGTTCCTTGGCCCAAAAACTGTCCAGCCAGGCACCACATTGTCAACATTAAGACAAGGAACAATAATTGTGTGCTCACTAGCATGATTGCCCACTTCCACTTGAAGCAAGAAACAAATCTTTCAAACGATAAATGACAGTAGGAGCGTACTTATTTACCGTACAAAAACACTTACTTTACCTTCCTATACCTTGCCTTGAACACACCTGTGACCTTAGAAGATTCCCCAGTCATAGAAATGGACTGTGAAGTTAACATTAGACTCTATCAGCTCACAAAAGAGAAGGAAGGTTATGGTCTTGTCAGTGTATACAGGGGCAGCTTAGACGCCAGTGAGGAGCACACGATCCATCTTATGCAAATCTTAGATGCGAACCATGTCGCTCTCATCCGTGTTTCTCTACATTTATGAAAACCTTTAGAAGGAAGAAATATAGGGACAATTTTTATGTTCATTCTGCATGCAGGGCATGAATTAAAGCAAAAAAGCTGAACACATAAAATTGTGTTCATCCAGTACAGGCTTGCAAAACCTAAGTATGCCTGACGAAGGCGAAATGTACCAATCCTCAGCCCTGCATGCAACAATGAAACCTCCCGCTGCTTGTTATTATGACTGCGAATCTCCTCTGTAATCATGCCAAGAGGGAAAACATGTAGTCAACGTACACAAGTTGTGCAAGTACAGTTATAGTCTAGTGGATACAGACGGTAAAATTTTAAGGCACAAAGTAGACGATTCGACTTCAGTTCCTCTTGAAGAGATGGGGACACATCTCGTCAAGAATATGTTGCTGGATTATAATGCTTATATGTCTAGCTTACCATTGTACCCCATTCACGTCCGCACAAAACCAAACTTAAAAAGATGTTGCGAAAGCAAAAAATGTGATTGCTGCGGAGAGACTTTTGGAGAAAAAGGTAAACAAAGAATTTACCACCATAATCATTACATCGAGGGGGTATTCGGACTTAATAACGAAGTGACATCTGGCAGCTAGATTGGGGCTCTGTGCTTTAATTGTACATCAGAATCACGGAGAAACTCAGCTTCATGCCTTATATAGATCACACTTCATCAACCTATGATATAAGATTTATATCGAGAGAATTGGACGGTAGTAACTTCTCGAATATTCGTGTGTTTACCGAAACAGTCAGACAAAATGTTCTGTATCTCTGTCTCCTTGAACAATGCCACGAGCAAGTACGGTGTCAAGTTTATCGACTCGCACTCCTTTCTCAACTCAAGTTTAGATAGTCTTGCCAAAAATCTTAAAGATAGTGGCCATGACATGCCGCTCCTCAAATAATATCTCACAAGCCTCGGCTACAGTAACAAGGTTCTAGACCTCGCTACTAGAAAAGTACGTTTCTGCTATAAAGCGATCACATCGGATTCTGTGCTAGACCAAACAGACATCCCATCGCAACAAGACTCTTACAGTCAACTTTGAGGCCAAGGAATATCGGATTATGCTGAAGTGATTGAAATGTGGTAGGCAGCCAACATCGTGACTACATGATCATCTACCTCCTCATCGACACGTTGCTTCTGGGAGAAGTCTTCAAAATGTTTAGGGAGACCATGGCACGCGACCACACCTTGGACCCCGTCCCTTTTGTGAGCGCCCCCGGCTTTGCAGTGCAAGCTGCCCTCTACAATCTACTCCACTTGATTGTCAAAAAATCATGAAGCGGATTTGATAAACAATCCCCGATGCAAAGACTTTGACCCTAAACTACCTGTGTCTTCAGCAGCAATGTGGGACGTTAACAGTCATTATGGTGAATGCTTGAGTGAGCCCCGTATAATCGGCGAAATCCACGAGCTCACACACGAAGAAATTCAAGCCTATGACTTGGTAAATGCGGTCTGTTCTGGCGCGTGCAAGTACATTGTCTGTATCGATGCCCATATCAGCATGGAAGTTGCACGGAAACAGACGAGCTGCCACTACTGCTACATCACAAAGAAGTCAACTTGAACAATGTTTCGCCCTTCACAAAAAATCTCTTGGGAGGCTCTGAACATCTCACAAACAGGAAACGAGAAAATCGTAAGCTGGCTGCTAGTCATCTGCCCCAAAATGACTACCTCGAGGCCCTGGAATTCTTGCAAGTACTCCTCAGGCAAGGCTTGGAAGTCACCAAGATTCGTCGAATTTTTCGAATCAAACAGGAACCAGTCTTCAAATCCTTCATCATGAAAAATATCCAAAAACGTCATGAGTCTACGAACTCCTTCGGAAACTCCCTATACAAACTGCTTTCAGATAGTATATCCGGCAAGTTTTTGTTTAATCCGCTGAACAGAAGTCTAGAAGCAGAGGTCGTGTGCACAGCCAACGAGTCCCGAAAACATGCTGCCAACCCCTCCTGGAAAATTGCTACGCCATCGGCCCTGAAACTGTCATCATGATCCATAAGCAGAAAAATATCTGAACGGTTCACCCACTCCAAGTTGGGTTCTACGTGCTTGAAAAAGCTAAAGCAAAAGTCTCCAGCTTCTTTTATGACACTCCGAAACCCAAATACGGTGACAACGTCTCGCTCATCTACTCGAACACAGACTCGTTGCTGCTCCAGTTCAAAGGTGTGATGACATTGAGGCGGAAATGCGTAAACCTCCCCTGGCTGAATACATTGACTTCTCCATCTAAGAAATGACAGCTGGGACTACTGAATAGCGAAACAGTCAACAACTACCCGAGTGAAATCATTTGCTTTCAACCAAAGTGTTACAGTATGTTACTCGAGACCAACGTCACAAAATCAGCTGCTAAGAGTGTCAATTACCAGACACAAGCCAAAATCAGACATGAACAATACAGAGACATCCATAACCAGAAAACATACACACACTTTGAGACCATAAACAACATTCGCGCACAAGCATGCCAGCTTCAAACTGTACTCACTATTGAAAATTGCTTCAGTAAGTTTGAAAATAAACGCTGCTATGTTACAAAACATGTCGCAATTCAAATATACTGAAGCTACGGTGAATTGGTGGTACTTTGTTGGAAATAGATCGGCTGGTTTAACGGGTGGAGCGATGTGTAAATATAATGTCGGTGAAGGTGCCGTTTACTCATATACCATTTCACGCAGTTTTATAGGCAACAAGCAAGTTAATATTCTTGATGTTATTCCAGTTATCAAATCATATTCATTTACGCCTGCTCATGTCAAATATACAAAAATTACAGCGTAGTCATATTGATTACATTTCCATCGATCTACGAGATGGTATTGGCGGTATCATCTCGCTCATGGATGGTGGATCGAGCCTATGTGTATTGCATTTTAAAAGAAGCCAGAGCCATATGAATATAACGCTGGATATAAATAAGGACATTTGGCAACTAGCATATATGTGGTTGGTATATGCATAGCCGTCGTACCAACAATACAAAGCTTTATTCGCGAAACGTGACAAATACGCGAGGAAGTTTACATGATATTGACAGATTCACAAGTCCGATACCGTATCAGAGGGGGAGCAGTTTTTTTCCCATTCATAGCCAGTCTTGTAAGACGTACATTGCCTTTTCTACGAAAAATTGTACTGCCTGCAGCTGCCGATATGGCTTGTAACATGGCGCACAATTATTCGGAGCAGAAAGATATGCGAAAATCCACCAAGGAACATGGGATTGCTACAATCAAGAATGTTGAAAAGAAAGTCATGACTGGAGGTACGATTACAGGAAAAGTAATGAAAAAACTTAAATCAAAGAAGCACCGTGGAAGAAGATGGAGTCGTGCCGTCCATTATTTAAATACTAATAAATACCACTCTTCATGAAGCATTAACGTTAGTTTCGGGTGAGGTTCTATAACGACCACATGCTTGGCGGATCATCTATCAACATGACAGGGCTAGAAGCCCTTAAGGAAAACTATGAAACGGGCGTGATTGAAATGTTTCCTTCCATCAACAAGAAATATATAATTGAATCAAGTATCGAGTCGAAGTAGCCTGAATGATGGTAGATTTGCAGATTCCTTTATAGATTTTCATACCCCCGAGTCGGATAATGAAATGGTCGACTTGAGCTCGTTAACTGCAAAGAGGAAAATCCGTGTTAGAAATGTAGATGAAAGCGCGTTAGCCACCGCTGCACATGTCACACTCGTTGACGGATTTTTTCATCGCATGTTCCAAGGTCACTCTCTATTCCTAAATGGTGTTCAGTGTGGAGGAAACACTTACACAGGACTACTGAATAATCTCAACGCCTATGCATCCATGAAAAGCGATCCAAACAATAAAGGATTGAATATGATGTATTGATCACTGCAAAAATCCATTCCAGGTCCCATCGTCGCAGCAAATTTTGCTAATCAAAACGAAAATGAGGTTTGGATTCAAGAAAGTGTACGTCATGGTATACATATGATGGGACCACTAAACTTCGATGTACAGTAGCTAGTAGCAACAGTTATCTTTTGGATAATGTCAGCGTAAATAAACGATTGGAGCTGGCAAAACCAAATAGCGTTCTTCTAACACATGACAATGAAGAATACATCTATTTAGTTGATTCATGCAAATTATGGTGCAAAAAGGTTATATCATACCCTACAGCGTTGATTGAATACATTTTCGATCGATCTATTGTCAAAACAATCGTGTTTCCTACCGGTCAATATTCCATCTCCATTGATTCCCCCTTATACGGGGTTATACCACATAAATTATCCCTATTTCTCATTGATCAAGCGACACACAACGGAGCTATGGTCGCAATACAAATCACTTCCAGCATCACAAACGTTATCGTCAATCTAAACGGAAACTGCGTTACCAACATTAGATCATCGTTTCCCAGAGAGTGCGCCCAAGCATACCATCAAACACTTTCGGCTTTAGGGTCGCATAACAGCTATCATCTCATCACACGACAAAATTTCTCTGCAGGAAAAACTATATTTTTTTATAGATACAAGGCCAACCGACTCTGAAAATGTCATTAACCTAGAAAAAAGAGCAAACACACGCATAACAGGTGAATTGCGAAATTCCACCCAATACGAATAAGATCTTATTCCTGGTAGGTGATACACTCAGTGTCATGCATAAATTTGCATGTAGGGTATTCCCTAACTATCTACAGTAAACATGGATAATAATCAAATCGAAAATATATCCAAGAGCAATCCAATTATGAAACGTGCCTATAAAGGATGTTTTGCTGAAACAGAATGCCTGTGCATCCAATGATCGGCTACATGTTGTTGGCAGCGAAAACGATCCTAATAAAATGGGTCCATTGGATCCTAGTATTCAAAAACGATAACAAACACTACTTTTTTATTCGTTTGGGTTTAATCCAATATTATATGGAGGAAATATAGCATCGTATTATAATGCTCATGCAAAAATACCACTTGTACTACAGAAACTGATCCAAAGTGATCAAACTTTGGTTTGTGGAGCTTACTGCCTCTACTTTGCGTATTATCTGTGTCAAAATATACCCGTGAAAACGATAATTGAGCAGTTCTCCAACAGCGAACGACGTAGAAAGGACAACAAGGTTGAAAAATTCATCATGAACGTGTCCGGAAATCAATATCCGTGCAAGAAGGATATGTGTGGGGTTTTAACCTTTAATACTGCTTGTAGAATATTGTTCAACTGTTAGATTTATTATCAATAAAATGATCTTATAAATGTATGTTATCATTACCCCTAAACACTCAGAGGACTAGAATTGAAATTGCACATATGCAACATGACATGCAATGAATTGTAATACGGTATGCCTGGCATTGAAATGCGATAAAAATACCAAGGTAACCTATATGTA
>SDVV010029761.1:0-11766 GCA_016164225.1 Gammarus roeselii | reverse complement strand
AGTTGCCCATAAACTGAGTTGCCCATAAACTGAGTTGCCCATAAACTGAGTTGCCCATAAACTGAGTTGCCCATAAACTGAGTTGCCCATAAACTGAGTTGCCCATAAACTGAGTTAACCATAAACTGAGTTGCCCATAAACTGAGTTGCCCTAAACTGAGTTGTCCATAAACTGAGTTGCCCATAAACTGAGTTCCCCATAAACTGAGTTGCTCATAAACTCAGTTGCTCATAAACTGAGTTGCTCATAAACTGAGTTGCTCATAAGCTGAGTTGCTCATAAACTGAGTTGCTCATAAACTGAGTTGCTCTTAAAATGAGTTGTTCATAAACTGAGTTGCTCATAAACTGAGTTGCTCATAAACTGAGTTGCTCAAAAACTGAGTTGCTAAAAAACTGAGTTGCTCATAAACTGAGTTGCTCAAAAACTGAGCTGCTCAAAAACTGAGTTGCTCAAAAACTGAGTTGCTCGAAAACTGAGTTGCTCGAAAACTGAGTTGCTCGAAAACTGAGTTGCTCGAAAACTGATTACCCCGAAAACTGATCAGCCCGAAAACTGATTAGCCCGAGAACTGATTAGCCCAAAAACTGATTAGCCCGAAAACTGATAAGCCCGAAAACTGATTAGCCCGAAAACTGATTAGCCCGGAAACTGATTAGCCCGAAAACTGACTAGCCCGATAACTGACTAGCCCGAAAACCGATTAGCCCGAAAACAAATTAGTCCGAAAACCGATTAGCCCGAAAACCGATTAGCCCGAAAACCGATTAGCCCGAAAACAAATTAGCCCGAAAACCAATTAGCCCGAAAACCGATTAGCCCGAAAACCGATTAGCCCGAAAACTAAGTTAACCAAAAACTATGTTGCCCAGAAACAAAGTTGCCCAGAAACTAAGTTGCCCGAAAACTAGGTTGCTCGAAAACCAAGTTGCCCGAAAAGTGAGATGCCCGAAAACTGAGTTGCCAGAAACTGAGTTGCCCATAAACTGAGTTGCCCATAAACTGAGTTGCCCGAAAACTGAGTTGCCTGAAAACTGAGCTGCCTGAAAACTGAGCTGCCCGAAAACTGAGCTGTCCGAAAACTGAGCTGCCCGAAAACTGAGCTGCCCGAAAACTGAGCTGTCCGAAAACTGTGCTGCCCGAAAACTGAGCTGCCCGAAAACTGAGCTGCCCGAAAACTGAGTTGTTCAATAACTGAGTTGCCTGAAAAGTGAGTTGCCTGAAATCTGGGTTGCCCGAAAACTTAGTTGCCTGAAAACTGAGTTGCCCGAAAACTGAGTAGCCTGAAAACTGAGTTGCCTGAAAAACAGAGTTGCCTAAAAACTGCTGAGTTGCCCGAAAACTGAGTTGTCCAAAAACTTAGTTGCCCGAAAACTTAGTTTCCCGAAAACTATGTTGCCCGAAAACTGAGTTGCCCGAAAACTGAGTTGCTCGAAAACTGAGTCGTCCGAAAACTGATTTGCTCGAAAACTGAGCTGCTCGAAAACTTGGCTGCTCGAAAACTGAGTTGCCCGCAAACTGAGTTGCCCGAAAACTGAGTTGCCCAAAAACTGAGTTGCCCAAAAACTGAGAACTGAAAACGAACTTGCACGAAAACTGAGAACCGAAAACTGAATTGCCCGATATCTGAATTGCCCGAAAACCGAGTTGCCCGAACTGAGTTGCCTAAAAACTGAGTTGCCCAAAAACCGAGTTGCTCAAAAACTAAGTTGCCCGAATACTGAGTTGCCCGAAAACTGAGTTGCCCGAAAACTGAGTTGCCCGAAAACTGAGTTGCACGAAAACTAAGTTGCTTGAAAACTAGGTTGCCCAAAAACTAGGTTGCCCGAAAACTAAGTTGCCTGAAAACTGAGTTGCCCGAAAACTGAGTTGCTTCAAAACTGAGTTGCCCGAAAACTGAGTTGCCCCAAAACTGAGTTGCCCGAAAACTGAGTTGCTCGAAAACTGAGTTGCCCGAAAACTGAGAACCGAAAACTAGATTGCACGTAAAATGAGAACCGAAAACTGAATTACCCGATATCTGAATTGCCCGAAAACTGAGTTGCCCGTAAACTGAGTTGCCCGAAAACTAAGTTGACCGAAAACTAAGTTGACCAAAAACTGAGTGGCCCGAAAACTGAGTTGCTTCAAAAGTGAGTTGCCCAAAAACTGAGTTGCCCAAAACCTGATTTGCCCGAAAACTGAGTTGCCCGAAAACTGAGTTGCCCGGAAACTGAGTTGCCCGAAGAATGAGTTGCCCGAAAACTGCGAACCGCAAACTGAATTGCCCGATATCTGAATTGCCCGATACCTGAGTTGCCCAAAAACTGAGTTGCCCGAAAACTGAGTTGCTCGAAAACTGAAGAGCCTGAAAACTGAGCTGCCCGAAAACTGAGTTGCTCGAAAACTGAGTTGCTGGAAAACTGAGTTGCCCAAAAACTGAGTTGCCCGAAAACTGAGTTGCCCGAAAACTGAGTCGCCCGAAAACTGAGTTGCCCAAAAACTTAGTTGCCCGAAAAATGAGTTGCCCGGAAACTGAGTTGTCCGAAAACTGAGTCGACTGAAAACTGAGAACGGAAAACTGAATTGCCCGAGATCTGAATTGCCTGATATCTGAATTGCCCGATAACTGAGTTGCCTGATAACTGATATGCCCGAAAACTGAGTTTCCCGAAAACTGAGTTGCCAGAAAACTAAGTTGCCCGGAAACTGAGTTGCCCGAAAGTTGAGTTGCCCGAAAACTGAGTTCCCCGAAACCGAGTTGCCCGAAAACTGAGTTGCCCGAAATCTCAGTTGCCGGAAACTGAGTTGCCCGAAGAATGAATTGCCCGAAAACTGCGAACCGAAAACTGAATTGCCCGATATCTGAATTGCCCGGTATCTGAGTTGCTCAAAAACTGAGTTGCCCGAAAACTAAGTTGCTCGAGAACTGAAGAGCCTAAAAACTGAGCTGCCCGAAAACTGAGTTGCTCAAAAACTGAGTTGCTGAAACACTTAGTTGCCCGAAAACTGAGTTGCCCGAAAACTGAGTTGCCCGAAAACTGAGTTGCCCGAAAAATGAGTTGCCCGAAACTGAGTTCCCCGAGAACTAAGTTGCTCGAAAACTGAGTTGCCCGGAAACTTAGTTGCCCATAAACTGAGTTGCCCATAAACTGGGTTGCACATAAACTGAGTTGCCCATAAACTGAGTTGCCCATAAACTGAGTTGCCCATAAACTGAGTTGCCCATAAACTGAGTTGCCCATAAACTGAGTTGCCCATAAACTGAGTTGCACATAAACTGAGTTGCCCATAAACTGAGTTGCCCATAAACTGAGTTGCTCATAAACTGAGTTGCCCATAAACTGAGTTGCCCATAAACTAAGTTGCTCATAAGCTGAGTTGCTCATAAACTGAATTGCTCATAAACTGAGTTGCTCATAAAATGAGTTGTTCATAAACTGAGTTGCTCATAAACTGAGTTGCTCATAAACTGAGTTGCTTATAAACTGAGTTGCTCAAAAATTGAGTTGCTCAAAAATTGAGTTGCTCAAAAACTGAGTTGCTCAAAAACTAAGTTACTCAAAAACTGATTTGCCCGAAAACTGAGTTGCTCGAAAACTGAGTTGCTCGAAAACTGAGTTGCTCGAAAACTGAGTTGCTCGAAAACTGATTGCCCCGAAAACTGATCAGCCCGAAAACTGATTAGCCCGAAAACTGTTTAGCCCAAAAACTGATTAGCCCGAAAACTGATAAGCCCGAAAACTGATTAGCCCGAAAATTGATTAGCCCGAAAACTGATTAGCCCGAAAACCGATTAGCTCGAAAACTGATTAGCCCGAAAACTGACTAGCCCGAAAACTGATTAGCCCGAAAACCGATTAGCCCGAAAACTGATTAGCCCGAAAACCGATTAGCCCGAAAACAAATTAGCCTGAAAACCAATTAGCCCGAAAACCGATTAGCCCGCAAACCGATTAGCCCGAAAACTAAGTTGACCGAAAACTAAGTTGCCCGGAAACAAAGTTGCCCAGAAACTAAGTTGCCCGAAAACTAGGTTGCTCGAAAACCAAGTTGCCCGAAAACTGAGATGCCCGTAAACTGAGTTGCCAGAAACTGAGTTGCCCAAAAACAGAGCTGCCTGAAAACTGAGCTGCCCGAAAACTAAGCTGCCCAAAAACTGAGCTGCCCGAAAACTGAGCTGTCCGAAAACTCTGCTGCCCGAAAACTGAGCTGCCCGAAAACTGAGCTGCCCGAAAACTGAGTTGCTCAAAAACTGAGTTGCCTGAAAACTGAGTCGCCTGAAAACTGAGTTGCCCGAAAACTGAGTTGCCCGAAAACTGAGTTGCCCGTAAAACTGAGTAGCCTGAAAACTGAGTTGCCTGAAAACTGAGTTGCCTAAAAACTGAGTTGCCCGAAAACTGAGTTGTCCAAAAAATATGTTGCCCGATAACTTGGTTGCCCGAAAACTTGGTTGCCCGAAAACTATGTTGCCCGAAACTAAGTTGCCCGAAAACTGAGTTGCCCGAAAACTGATTTGCTCGTAAACTGAGTTGTTCGAAAACTTGGCTGCTCAAAAACTGAGTTGCTCGAAAACTTGGCTGCTCGAAAACTGAGTTGCCCGCAAACTGAGTTGCCCGAAAACTGAGTTGCCCAAAAACTGAGTTGCCCAAAAACTGAGTTGCCCAAAATCTGAGAGCTGAAAACGAACTTGCACGAAAACTGAGAACCGAAAACTGAATTGCCCGATATCTGAATTGCTCGAAAACCGAGTTGCCCGATTTGAGTTGCCTAAAAACTGGGTTGCCCAAAAACCGACTTGCTCAAAAACTAAGTTGCCCGAATACTGAGTTGCCCGAAAACTGAGTTGCCTGAAAACTGAGTTGCCCGAAAACTGAGTTGCCCAAAAACTGAGTTGCCCGAAAACTGAGTTGCACGAAAATCAAGTTGCCCGGAAACTAGGTTGCCCAAAAACTAGGTTGCCCGAAAACCAAGTTGCCTGAAAACTGAGTTGCCCGAAAACTGAGTTGCTTCAAAACTAAGTTGCCCGAAAACTGAGTTGCCCGAAAACTGAGTTGCCCGAAATCTGAGTTGCTCGAAAACTGAGTTGCCCGAAAACTGAGAACCGAAAACTAGGTTGCACGAAAACTGAGAACCGAAAACTGAATTACCCGATATCTGAATTGCCCGAAAACTGAGTTGCCCGTGAACTAAGTTGCCCGAAAACTAAGTTGACTGAAAACTGAGTTGACCAAAAACTGAGTTGCCCGAAAACTGAGTTACTTCAAAAGTGAGTTGCCCAAAAACTGAGTTGCCCGAAAACTGAGTTGCCCGAAAACTGAGTTGCCCGAAAACTGAGTTGCCCGGAAACTGAGTTGCCCGAAGAATGAGTTGCCCGAAAACTGCGAACCGCAAACTGAATTGTCCGATATCTGAATTGCCCGATACCTGAGTTGCCCAAAAACTGAGTTGCCCGAAAACCGAGTTGCTTGAAAACTGATTTGCCCGAAAACTGAGTTGCCCGAAAACTGAGTTGCCCAAAAACCAACTTGCCCGAAAAATAGGTTGCCCGGAAACTGAGTTGTCCGAAAACTGAGTTGCCTGAAAACTGAGAACGGAAAACTGAATTGCCCGATATCTGAATTGCCCGATATCTGAATTGCCCGATAACTGAGTTGCATGATAACTGATTTGCCCGAAAACTGAGTTGCCCGAAAACTGAATTGCCAGAAAACTAAGTTGCCCGAAAACTGAGTTGCTCGAAATGTGGGTTGTCCGAAAACCGAGTTGCCCGGAAACTGAGTTGCCCGAAAACCGAGTTGCCCGAAAACCGAGTTGCCCGAAAACTGAGTTGCCCGAAAACTCAGTTGCCTGGAAACTGAGTTGCCCGAAGAATGAGTTGCCCGAAAACTGCGAACCGAAAACTGAATTGCCCGATATCTGAATTGCCCGGTATCTGAGTTGCCCAAAAACTGACTTGCCCGAAAGCTAAGTTGCTCGAGAACTGAAGAGCCTGAAAACTGAGCTGCCCGAAAACTGAGTTGCTCGAAAACTGAGTTGCTGAATAACTTAGTTGCCCGAAAACTGAGTTGCCCGAAAACTGAGTTGCCCAAAAACTGAGTTGCCCGAAAACTGAGTTGCCCGAAAACTGAGTTCCACGAGAACTTAATTGCTCGAAAGCTGAGTTGCCCGGAAACTTGGTTGTCCGAAAACTGAGTTGCCTGAAAACTGGGAACTGAAAACTGGATTGCCCGATATCTGAATTGCCCGATATCTGAATTGCCCGATAACTGAGTTGCTCGATAACTGATTTTCCCGAAAACTGAGTTGCTCGAAAACTGAGTTGCTGAAAAACTGAGTTGCCCGAAAACTAAGTTGCCCGAAAACTAAGTTGCCCGAAAACTGAGTTGCTCGAAAACTGAGTTTTTCGAAAACTAAGTTGCCCGAAAACTGAGTTGCTTGAAAACTGATTTGCCCGTAAAACTGAGTTGCCCGAAACCTGAGTAGCCCGAAAACTGAAATGCCCGAAAACTTAGTTGCTCGAAAACTGAGTTGCCGCAAACTAAGTTGCCCGACAACTGAGAACTGATTACTGAATTGCCCGATATCTGAATTGTCCGATATCTGAATTGCCCGATAACCGAGTTTCCCGATTACTGAGTTGCCCGATAACTGATTTGCCCGAAAACTGATTTGCTCAAAAACTGAGTTGGCTGAAAACTGAGTTGTCCGAGAACTGAGTTGCCCGAAAACTGAGTTGCTTGAAAACTGAGTTGCTCGAAAACTGAGTTGCCCGGAAACTGAGCTGCCCGAAAACTAAGCTGCCTGAAAACTGAGTTGCTCGATAACTTAGTTGCTCGAAAACTGAGTTGCTCGAAAACTGAGTTGCCCGAAAACTGAGTTGCTCGAAAACTGAGTTGCTCGAAAACTATGTTGCCTGAAAACTGAATTGCCCGAAAACTAAGTTGCTTTAAAACTGAGTTGCCCGAAAACTGAGTTGCCCGACAACTGAGAACTGGAAACTGAATTGCCCGATATCTGAATTGCCCGATATCTGAATTGCCCGATACCTGAATTGCTCGATAACTGAGTTGCCCGATGACTGAGTTGCCCGATAACTGATTCGCTTGAAAACTGATTTGCCCTAAAACTGAGTTGCCTGAAAACTGTGTTGTCCGAGAACTGAGTTGCCCGAAAACTGAGTTGCCCGAAAACTGAGTTGCTCGAAAACTGAGTTGCCCGAAAACTGAGTTGCCTGAAAACTGAGTTGCCCGAAAATTGAGTTGCCCGAAAACTGAGTTGCCCGAAAACTAGGTTGCCCAAAAACTAGGTTGCCCGAAAACTAAGTTGCCTGAAACTGGGTTGCCCGACAACTGAGTTGCTTCAAAACTGAGTTGCCCGAAAACTGAGTTGCCCGAAAACTGAGTTGCCCGAAAACTGAGTTGCTCGAAAACTGAGTTGCCCAAAAACTGAGGACCGAAAACTAGGTTGCACGAAAACTGAGAACCGAAAACTGAATTACCCGATATCTGAATTGCCCGAAAACTGAGTTGCCCGTAAACTAAGTTGCCCGAAAACTAAGTTGACTGAAAACTAGGTTGACCAAAAACTGAGTTGCCCGAAATCTGAGTTGCTTCAAAAGTGAGTTGCCCAAAAACTGAGTTGCCCAAAAACTGAGTTGCCCGAAAACTGAGTTGCCCGAAAACTGAGTTGCCCGGAAACTGAGTTGCCCGAAGAATGAGTTGCCCGAAAAGGGCGAACAGCAAACTGAATTGCCCGATATCTAAATTGCCCGATACCTGAGTTGCCCAAAAAACTGAGTTGCCCGAAAACTGAGTTGCTTGAAAACTGAGTTGCCTGAAAACTGAGTTGCCCGAAAACTGAGTTGCATAAAAACTAAGTTGGCCGAAAAATAAGTTGCCCGGAAACTGAGTTGTCCGAAAACTGAGTTGCCTGAGAACTATGAACGGAAAACTGAATTGCTCGATATCTGAATTGCCCGATATCTGAATTGCCCAATAACTGAGTTGCCCGATAACTGATTTGCCCGAAAACTGAGTTGCCCGAAAACTGAGTTGTCAAAAAACTAAGTTGCCCGAAAACTGAGTTGCCCGAAAACTGAGTTGCCCGAAAACTGAGTTGCCCGGAAACCGAGTTGCTCGAAAACCGAGTTGCCCGAAAACTGAGTTGCCCGAAAACTCGGTTGCCAAGAAACTGAGTTGCCCGAAGAATGAGTTACCCGAAAACTGCGAACCGAAAACTGAATTGCCCGATATCTGAATTGCCCGGTATCTGAGTTGCCCAAAAACTGAGTTGCACGAAAACTAAGTTGCTCGAGAACTGAAATGCCTGAAAACTGAGCTGCCCGAAAACTGAGTTGCTCGAAAACTGAGTTGCTGAAAAACTGAGTTGACCGAAAACTGAGTTGCCCGAAAACTGAGTTGCCCGAAAACTGAGTTGCCCGAAAACTGAGTTGCCCGAAAACTGAGTTCCCCGAGAACTAAGTTGCTCGAAAACCGAGTTGCCCGGAAACTTAGTTGCCCGAAGACTGAGTTGCCTGAAAACTGAGAACTGATAACTGAATTGCTCGATATCTGAATTGCCCGATATCTGAATTACCCGATAACTGAGTTGCTCGATAACTGATTTTCCCGAAAACTGAGTTGCTCGAAAACTGAGTTGCTGAAAAACTGAGTTGCCCGAAAACTGAGTTGCCCGAAAACTGAGTTGCTCGAAAACTGTGTTGCTCGAAAACTAAGTTGCCCGAAAACTGAGTTGCTTGAAAACTGAGTTGCCCGTAAACTGAGTTGCCCGAAAACTGAGTAGCCCGAAAACTGAAATGCCCGAAAACTTAGTTGCTCGAAAACTGAGTTGCCCGCAAACTAAGTTGCCCGAAAACTGAGTTGCCCGAAAATCAAGTTGCCCGACAACTGAGAACTGATGATTGAATTGCCCGATATCTGAATTGCCCGATATCTGAATTGCTTGATAACTGAGTTTCCCGATTACTGAGTTGCCCAATAACTGATTTGCCCGAAAACTGATTTGCCCAAAAACTGAGTTGGCTGAAAACTGAGTTGTCCGAGAACTGAGTTGCCCGAAAACTGAGTTACCCGAAAACTGAGTTGCTTGAAAACTGAGTTGCTCGAAAACTGAGTTGCCCGGAAACTAAGCTGCCCGAAAACTGAGCTGCCTGAAAACTGAGTTGCTCGAAAACTGAGTTGCTCGAAAACTGAGTTTCTCGAAAACTGAGTTGCCCGAAAACTGAGTTGCTCGAAAACTGAGTTGCTCGAAAACTATGTTGCCTGAAAACTGAGTTGCCCGAAAACTAAGTTGCTCGAAAACTGAGTTGCCCGCAAACTGAGTTGCCCGACAACTGAGAACTAGAAACTGAATTGCCCGATATCTGAATTGCCCGATATCTGAATTGCCCGATACCTGAATTGCTCGATAACTGAGTTGCCCGATGACTGAGTTGCCCGATAACTGATTCGCTTGAAAAACGATTTGCCCTAAAACTGAGTTGCCTGAAAACTGAGTTGTCCGAGAACTGAGTTGCCCGAAAACTGAGTTGCCCGAAAACTGAGTTGCTCGAAAGCTGAGTTGCCCGAAAACTGAGTTGCCCTAAAACTGAGTTGCCCGAAAACTGAGTTGCCCGAAAACCAAGTTGCCCAAAAACTGAGTTGCCCTAAAACTGAGTTGCCCAAAAACTGAGTTGCCCGAAAATTAGGTTGCCCGAAAACTGAGTTGCCTAAAAACTGAGTTGCTTGAAAACTGAGTTGCCCGAAAACTGAGTTGCTCGAAAACTGAGTTGCCCCAAAACTGAGTTGCCCGAAAACTGAGTTGCCTGAAAACCAAGTTGCCCGAAAACCAAGTTCCTCGAAAACCAAGTTGTCCGTAAACCAAGTTGCCCGAAAGCCGAGTTGCCTGAAAACTGAGGTGCCCGGGGAACTGAATCTCCCGGAGTTACCCAAGAAAGCGAATTTCCCGGCATCAACCTAACACGTAATCAAAGTGGCCAAGAAAGAAAGTTGCGCAGAAACAAAGTTCCGGGAAGCCGGAGCTGCACAGAAAAAAAGTTGACAGATAAACTGATTTACCCGGAAACTGAATTTAGTATCCAAATTACCCGGAAGTTAAATCGCCCGGAAACTGACACGAACGAAAACATCCAATAAAACCATCTAAAGAACAAAAAAACATATGAATGAATACATAAATATTAAAATACAATGGAAATTAAAATGTTCACATTATGAAACCTGCCAATTTAGGCCGCATGCCTTCGCGTCACCCGCCTTCGCGTCACCCGACTGACCTGTCTGACTCCGCCAGTCCGTGAAAATGTGGGGTGCAAACTCCCAAGACTAAAAAGTAACTATTTATTCATATCTAATACCTTCACACGGCATATTGCCCGTACTAACTACTTCTAGCTGAGGATTTCGAATTTATTCCCAGAGTAATGACTAACATACTCTACTCTCAAAAACTCAACAACCTAGTTCAATTAATAAAAATCAAACTTGGATCAATTCACTTAAGCTTTCTCCGTTCCGTTAAAAAAAGTGATTCTAAAAAGTGCAATACACTTGTAGGGATTGGTCGAAGTGGTCCATCTAGCAAGCAAAAATTGGATTCGATCGCACCGTTAGGCAGACAGATTAAGTTCGGTACTCGTTTACGATAATTAGTTTAGACTAGTTTCATTATCCTGTCAAGCAACCTCTTGATGTAACTTTTCATTGAATACGGTTTCATATAGTACACTTCAGGAAAATCACGATTTGCCCGTCATCTGGAACATCCTCAAATTTAGTCTTCATTCTTGACCTTATATTTCATGGTTGAAGGTGAACTTCGACTGCAGGCTCCATTATATCATATTTAAAGTAATGTAAAGTACCGAGTGGGAATAAGATAAACAAGGTTGTCAGCTGGATTCCGTTCAGCAAGTTCATCATAGGATCGAAATTGTTATTTATTTATTATATGCTTCCATGTTCCACCGGAGTCCCAACGCGAGGTTGATGCGCAGACTCCCCCGTAGGGCGGTCAATAGAATTAGTTACTGCAGGTAAATGCACGCAACTTTCACCGCCCGCAAATTTATCCCTCCCGCAAACTTTCACCGCCCGCAAACTTTCACCGCCCGCAAACTTTCACCGCCCGAAAACTTTCACCGCCCGAAAACTTTCACCGCCCGAAAACTTTCACCGCCTGAAAACTTTCACCGCCCGAAAACTTTCACCACCCGAAAACTTTCACCGCCCGAAAACTTTCACCGCCCGAAAACTTTCACCGCCCGAAAACTTTCACCGCCCGAAAATTTTCACCGCCCGAAAACTTTCACCGCCCGAAAACTTTCACCGCCCGAAAACTTTCACCGCCCGAAAACTTTCACCGCCCAAAAACTTTCACCGCCCGAAAACTTTCACCGCCCGAAAACTTTCACCGCCCGAAAACTTTCACCCCGCCCGAAAACTTTCACCCCACCCGAATACTTTCACCCCGCCCGAAAACTTTCACCCCGTCCGAAAACTTTCACCCCGCCCGAAAACTTTCACCCCGCCCGAAAACTTTCACCCCGCCTGAATACTTTGACACCGCCCGAAAACTTTCGCCCCGCCCGAAAACTTTCACCCCACCCGCAAACTTTCACCCCGCCCGCAAACTTTCACCCCGCCCGCAAACTTTCACCCCGCCCGCAAACTTTCACCCCGCCCTCAAACTTTCACCCCGCCCGCAAACTTTCACCCCGCCCGCAAACTTTCACCCCGCCCGCAAACTTTCACCTTGCTCGCAAA
>SDVV010029760.1:0-11766 GCA_016164225.1 Gammarus roeselii | reverse complement strand
ATATAAGTAGACACACCATCTGCTAAAGATTGGTAAACAACAGAGATATGAATAAAGCTTAAAGCTTAAATCAATGAAGAAATACATACCATAAGTATGAAAACGGGGAAAAAATATATACAATCCTTGTTAATATTAGGTTAGGATGGGTTAGGTTTAGTGCCCCTCTACAATACAAACCTAAAGTGAAAAATGCAACAGTGGATCTGGTGAATACTCATTTTAGACAGATAATCTGAATTAGAACGCAATCTCATAACGAAGCACGAATTACTCAATAACTTTCATGTGTCTAAACTGCAAACGTCTTTAAACATTTATAAAAGAATGACATGCAGGAATAAGCATCAAGTAAAGACCTGCGATTGGATAACATAATTGATATGTATATTCAATTATTGATGAATTTCAACACTAACACTCAACACAAATCAGGTAGATTAGTTCTCCAAGACAACATGGAACCGGACCCACCTCCAATGACGAGAGGGGGAACACACCAAATTTTTGAAGCATTACATCCAATTAGGCGTGTTTTATACCCAACATTCCATAAAATTAGGCCAATTTATATCGATTACAGATATACATATTCCTATGATAACAAATCAAAAAAAGATCCTCTACTTTACCGTAAGCCACAACGATTAAGTACGATATACGGTGTATCCTACCGCACCCAAATGGTAAATCCTACTCAATTATGGAAAGGTGTATGGTCAATCAATATGCAATGTCGATGAACACTACCGATCTTATAAAAATAGAAATAATCCTGTACTTTAACTCCTAAGGTGGTCTGGTTCATGACTATGAACATATACTAACATAACAGCTGTATCGAAAATATCTGACATTTAACACTGACTTCATGAGAATAATGTTATTTTTACTACGTTATCATTCAAATCTACAACATATCCTTAGACCTATCTGATGCTATGCCTCTCTCAGAACAAAAAATCCAAGCCCACTGTGTCATAACAAAAAACTCTACAATGCTTTACTAGGTCACTTCTCAGCAATCTACCACTAATATATAAGAAATTTCAAAGGAAACATCCAGTCATGATACGATACCACAGACACACCATACATCTGTTTAGTCTATCATCTCTGAACAACATCAAGCACAGTCGCATCCTGGACATAACCAAGAAAATTCTATACATAGGTACAGTTGTCGAGAATGGGCCTGACATGAGTCTCACAGAGTGTGTGGCCATACAAAGCTAGGTTTCTGTTCACTGATGACTTAAGTAAATCACTACAACGAATAGCAGCGTGTTGCGTAACCACACTAACAAACCCATGGAACTTAAGATCGACATCGACAAGGCCTTACATAATTCACGTTGAACATAGATGAACTCCAAAATTACAAGCAAAGAGTGTAAATCACCTCTACACTAGGATCCCCCTCCATCTAGTAAATTATCATCTAAACGTTACACTATACACTTGCTAGGGTTCAAATACGAAAATTCCACATAGATGCAGTACAGACATCTACCTCTTAAACAAACATTCATATGATTTTCGTGGAAAGAAAACACAACGTCAACAATATATAGATATAAATAGCTAAATAAGATTCTCTACTCTGCTGTAACCGACAATAAAATTGTACCCAATGGGTATCCATCCTAGTAAATCGGTCTATTTACACAAACAGGCATAAACAGAACGAGGTTCTTGCCTAGAGGACTCTCTAACTCATCCTACATCTTGAAGAATGGTCTTACAATAAACATACAATGCCCTAACAGCAAGATCGAGATTGTAGCAAATGGGATCTGCTATATCTTTAATAACCACGTCAAACACCGTATCAGGATGTAAGAAAATATATATAAAACACTAAAAATGAACAATATGTAACTAAATTATGCCTGAAATAATGTTCTATCTTGTAAATACTTACGTAATATATCCTAAATTGTATAAATCACCAACAGATTGCATTGAAGATGGGATTTGTACAGAGAATGTACAAAAACTCAGAGACACATACCAAAACTCTCTAGTTGTAACAAAGCAAGAAGATTAATTTTCTACCTTACCCAAAACATACAATAAAAACGTGATGAACGAGAATGAACTAGCATGTAACCAAACAAACAAGTAATGTGAATAAGATACCCAGACATGTAGGTGACATAACTGAAACCTATAGTGAATGATGTGGAATACTTCAACACGAATACGCTACAGTACATACAAAATCTGATGAAATTAACCTCAACTGAGTCCAAAACAGGGTTAAATTAACATCTCTTTAACTAAAGTAACCACGGCTAAATCGTAACAGAATGTCATATATAAACATAAAACTAACACAACGATGCAACAAACGACCCATTATGCCTGAAATAATGTGGAAGATGCAAACCTAAAATATCCTAAAATGCCTAGAACTGTAGGAAATAACTGATCGAAATTTTGAAACAATACAAATTCAACATAAATCAATTGATCATTACTAAGTATACATAACATAATATTTTAATTTACAGTAAATCCATATCGTTCAAGTATTTTTGCTATTGGAAAACCGCGTCAATGGAACACTAATATAACTGTTTCAAAACTGGATAATGCAATATAGGGTAAAAACATTCTCGACCGTAGCTGCTGCATCAACCCACAATACATACCTCAACTCGTCAATAATCAGATTGATGAGCCATACTATTCCTATAGATAATATATACAGTACATATGAAATAAATAGATGGAAAACACAGAACATTGCCTAAAATTCAATATCAGGTTGGTACCATAGAGGGTCGATCGCACACACAGGGTGCAAAATGAGATATAAAACATGCCTACCACACTGATCCTATAAAAGAGTATTTAGTGATACCTGAACAAAACAGGTACAATATCCCAACCCCAACCACGGCGAATCCACCAATGAAGCATCGAATGAATCAATTATACTCCTAATTGGTTCTTCTCTAGGGATGATTCAGTCATCCGTAAATTTTGTATCTATTTTTCAGCATAGAAAAAATGAATGAAGGAGATACTGCAGGGGTAAGTAAAGCATAGCGCAAGAGTGCTGATTGAAACAATCGGATAAAAATAACAATAAACTAATTGAATCTATGACACATGTAAAAATGATCAACAGCGAGCAACGTAGAAAATAATATCGAGGCTGAAAAATCCTCATTAAGGTGTCCGGAAAGTGGGGCTTTTTGATATATAATACTACACATAAATTATTATCAATAAAAGTCTTATAAGTGTATGTTTGTCAATACCCCAAAAAACATTCAGAGAACACAGCATTGAAATTGCAAAATGCAACGAAATTGCAATACTCCCCAAGGATTGAAATTGTTAAAACCATTATGTAAATATATCACCCGTTAACATGTATAAGATTTCCGTCTGTCCACTTCCTTCGCGCCGCCCCCCCCCCCCCCCCCCCCCGCTCCCCGTTTCTGCGCGAAACCCCGTACGGCCGGTTAAGGCAAGGTTGCATGCGTTGCACCCTACCCCCTGCCCACCAAAAGTGACTCTCTCTAGAATACCGTTTTCGCGGTACTTTATACTACTCCTGTAATGACGGTTTATGGCGAGGCAGAGGAGATTTATATGTGTTCGTAATTGACATCGGACCGCGGAATGAGGGCGACGCGCTATCATTCAGGGAAAAAAATCATTAATTTCTAATATGTTCATGATAAAATTGGGATGAAAGTAGGCATCTATCATTCATTCATTACCTCACATATTTATTTCTTTATTACAATTTCAATCTGAGAACCAATCAGTTCATTAGAGCCGGCGCTGTTGAGACTGATGCTCCAGAGCGAAAGGAAATTATTAAAACACTCTCGAACCATTTGATCATATATAGTACAAGGCAAAGGCCATCTGGAACCGCTTTGCAGTTCCAGTTGCAGACGGTGCAACATCAACATCAGCTGCTACTGCTGCTGCTGCTTCAGTTACTGACAGGCACTTGCATTAGCATACATCGATCAGATCCGCCGAGTGGTTGAGTGATAACAAGAGGGCGGGTAATAACTACTTCGGCTTCGCAGCCTCACAGCCAATACTGCCTCACAGGCAACAATAATTAGTCACCATGAACTCACATTGTCGTCATTAGCCACTAGTGTGTGATAACAATGTCCTTATCATACACCAGTTATAAGGACATCCTTATCACGTAACTATTAGATGTCGCAAAATATATAAATAGCGGAGTTTTCAAACGTGTTTACTTGTTTGCTCTTGTATAGCGTGAAGTTTTGTGTTTCCATTCAATTAATTACAGGCAATCATATCGACGTATGGAGATTCCTGATCACCGCTTGTGAATTTTACTCGGCCAATATCATATGAAGGCCTTCTGATTGACACTGATGATGCATTCCGTTACATTTATTATAACAATGAACTGTTTGGGTCTTGTGTTGTCGACAACTAGGTTTATTGCATTCAAATACGATGGAATAATATTTGGAAAAAATGCATTTCAAAAGTACAAATATGAATAAACAAGGTTATTACTATTTTGTTTAAATTTATTAGCGAAGATCGATTCGTACAATATTGGCCCGCGTCTCCATTAAGAAGTAAATGGAATAACTAAGACCCACGAGTGTGTGTCATATTAATTTTAAAAATTGTTTTAGGCTGTGAGAAACCGTTTTCTTCTCTATGAATAAAAGAAGAACTCCTTCGATCAATTTTCATGTCGAGTTAGGACAACGTTCAACTCTTAAAATAAATCAAAATGAAGCCTAATACGATGCATATGGAAATATATGTAATAAGTTCACGAAATAAGCAGAAATTTCCATAGAAAGATACATGGACATGATATAGTGTATCGAAAGACAATTAATTTATCGGAAGTTCATTTCAATCCCGCACAGAATACCAAGTTGAACATACAGTTTCAAAACATATCATTTGGCTCAGGGATTACAGTCACTGATTGATTATGGATTGCTGAACTCAATGTGCAATAAAGCTTGTGTTTTATTTGCAATATATCTATTGTTTTATTTGCAATATTGCTTTTGATCACTGTTGGAAAGACAAGTTCAGTTGCAATATAATTTTTTTGCGCCAACCTCTCAATTAACAGCACAAAAGCATTAATTTTTGGTTACAGCGGTCGCCTACTATTGGCAATTTCATTTGTTTATAGAAATTGATGGAGAGCTTGATGCAACATGAGAAATGCCTATTAAAATGCACAAGTATTTGCGAATCAAAAAAGGGTTAATCAACTAGGATTTTTGACATGAAAAGTAATCAATGCAATGCGAGATTGTTCACACTAAGCAATATGACTTATGAACACACCACACATTAAATTTCACTACCGAGGGCTGAAACGACAAATCTGCACATCTTTTTCGGTTCCGGCTACAGACCATCTACTTAAGATCTGGTCATGATGCAGAGAACATTCTCTACCTACATTAGAAATGGTCGTTTCAGTGTAGACTACGATCATGGCCAACTGTATTATTTTGGTCCAGTGTTTGGAAACTTAGGAAATTGGCAGCTGTGTTCATGTGTGTAAAAGCGAGGCAGCGCCATGGCGGTAGGTAAGGCAATCAAATTACCCGCATCACCACTGATCTTCTTACACTTGAGAAGATCAGAGATGCCCTTGCGGAGGTTGGGGATTTTCAGCCGGACACTCTCATAATCTCCTATGTAGGCACCAAGATCTTAGGCGGGCGAGGTCGGAAGATTTGCTAGTCATGTTTATGTATGCATCTGAAATCTGACCCTAAGGGAAAAACGAATCGAGTGGCCATCACATCTATCCTACTGCGAATGAATGATGATAACGAGTTGTATAGTAAACTACCAACACAAATCGGGCCCTCGAGACTATTTGCAAGTCCGTAGGAGTATCCTCATCAACTTGTTTGATGACTTTAGGGAAAGGTCCTGTATTTAATTAAAATACGGCCTGCTCCTGAATGATGTAGGAAATGCCAACCGACTTGCCAGACTGCTCCACCTACGCGCTTGGAAATACTGTGTCCAGAAGCTAAGGATTCAGCGTGCTATAAATGATCAAGTTTTAGCCGCAGGGAACCGTACCATGAGAGCCCTGTGTCCGCAGCCAAATCCGCGACGGGAGCGTTGACCAATCAGTCGTTTCAAGAGAAGGGAGCTCTGGGCACGGTAGATGTGTTACTAGGCTCACCCAAGGGCAACTCCAGGGAAGGTCGAGATCCTGGTCCGCAGCCGCCAGGTCGAGACTCTCCCAATGGAGAAGTCGAAGACTGAGACACGCCCCGTCTAAAGGTCTTCTTCTGACGCGCAGTCATATGTCCCTTAGGTCGACGAACTGCGGGACAGGCGAGTCTGTACTCGTTTGATGTCATTGGCATAAACGCAACATGGCTCGATCTCCAGAATATGAATTTGGCAGCAGAGATAATGATACCAGGCTACAAAATGTTCAGCGTTGACAAACTCACCCCTAGTAACCGAGGGGACGGGTCCGAGATATACATAAAGAAGATGTTTCACCCATTTCTTAGAGCGATGTTCGCCACAGGTCCTTGCGAAATACTCGACGCAGAGATCAAAGTGGCCCAGGGAACAATGGAGCTGGCATTGGTGTACTGCAACAGCCCCACCTTTGCAGAACAAGGTGCCCAGCTCTAGGCGACGCTGATAGAAATAGTTTCAAATAATTCCGATACTATCATCTCCGTCGATTTCACTTTCTCGTATATTGATTGGGTGAGCCTAGTCTCACAGGCCCCACGAAATAAACTAGCGGAGTTTATCGCCGATGATGGCATGACCCAGTATGTTCGTGAACCGGCCGGGTTAACAACATACAGGGCCTTGTTATGTCAACAGGAGCGCTTGGTCGGCAACATCCTAGTTGGCAATACACTAAATTTTGATGAGCACAGCACGGTAGAATTCCCCATCAAAGTGCCCCATCCACCCGCCAAGAAGCTGTACTCCGCCCCAAATTTTGAGCGAGCAGACTTCCAGGGGATGAGAAAACAACTAAGTGCGATGAATTTATTCGAACAATTCCGACAAGGTGCGGTGGTCTAGTGCTGCCGTATCCTCAATGCGACCGATGCTCACCCTAGTTAAGGACAATTGATTCCGCTTAAAGGATCAGGCCTCCATGGCGGGACGTCGAAATTGCAAGGGCCTTAATTCGTCGTTATCAACTAAATGCGCAAAGAAGAAGGGACAAACAGGTGCCCGGCATTGGTACCTGCTCCTTGTAATTCGGTGTTCGGGGAATGAAACTGTACAATCTCAGATCAACACCGTGGGTGTTGATCTGGTCGATGGCTTATCTTCAGGTGCTGATTTGAGTTGTTTCGAAAGTAATTGTTAAATGCTATTTCCTTCAACAAATTTTCCCATTCTTGATCTATTAAAACAGAAAATACACCGACACAAGATGCTATCTTAGACGTTCTACTTTTCTACTTCAGAACTTACCTTCTTACTATCAAAAGACGTCCTGTTACAAGGCGTCCGTCGAACCTCGACCATGCTGTCTAATTCTGTTCACCTCACATGACGGAGGTCATAGCCAAACTGGAACCCATCCAGCATCGTGCTATTAAGCTAATCCTACAGCTACACCATCACAGCTACGAGGATTGGCTCAAAGTGCTTGGCCTCATCACTCTCGAGCAACGAAGGTTGAGGGGCCAGCTCATTAAAACCTTCAAATACCTGAAAAGGATTCAACATAGTTAGCCCTGTCGACCTCTTCGACAGGGACCGCAGCATTTGTACCCGATGCAACGGCGCGAAACTTGTGGAAAAACGTTTCGCTACAACAATAGCGCAACATATTTCACCGATCAAACTCTCGCAGATTTGGAACAACACGATATAAAATATTTCATTAATATTAAGAGGCGCGTGCTCTGCCAATCAGCCAATAAAAAAACCTCTATATATTGTATCATTATTTCTTCCGGTATTTCATACATACCTCGCTCAAATAGATTTTTCCAATAACTTGGCATAGTTTGGATTACTTTCAAATAATACATATTAGGTAATGTTATCTATTATGTTCGGATGAGATGTAAGACGAAATACATAATTTAACGCAAGAAACCATTAGTTCACATGAAACTTGAAAATCTACTCAATGAGTGACCTGTATCACATTAATATATGAGAGCCCTCAAACCAACGCTCCTCAGTACAATTGTTAGCTAATGTGTGCCGCCCTCTGCCAATGAAAGCCAAGATTTACACCCCGTGTCGTGAAGTGAAGGCGTTCTGCCTTGGTGCTATACAATTTAAAGTGGTCTTGAAGACAGAAGGTTCTGTGTGGTCGGACCATTATGGAACTGAAATTACATCATGGTGGTATTGAAAACAAGGTGTCTAGTTCCAAGCAAAATCATATGTAATAAACACCATATCAAAACAGGCTATGCGTCATATGGTGGACCTAATTGTATACGAAGAAATATATGGAACATTATACTATCGGAAGAGACCATGCACAGGTGTCACATTCACAATGGAAAGTTGACCCAGTTCAATATCGCCCTACATTTACTAAACATATCTGAATGGGTTTCTCGACTCATATAGATGTGATAGAACAAATTTATAACATGAATGTTTAGTCGTTATGTACGTAGATTTTACTCGACATACTTAAATCACTAGTTAATTTAGAAAAGAAATAACTAGATAGACGTAGTGGGTACTAGATGGCTCCCATCTACGTTAATGACGTATAATCAAACGTGATATCTAAGAAAACTTCTCTCTTTCTGAAAATATAATGAATTTACGAATCTATTGACACCGAGTGTTTTTGAACTCATATCCTCCATGTTTCCGGGATCATAATTTGGTATGGCAAATGGGTTGCCTCAATTAACAAATCAAGAGTGGATCCTCGATAAACATCGTACGCATCTGAACGCTCCATTTGGTGGGTTGTATTAATAACATGTTAGATAAGTAAGAAAGCAGGTAATGAAGTTAGAAGTTTATTGAAAGAAATTAAAACATTTGAATAAAAAAATATAAGGTTTAAATTGTTCGTATTTCAAACTTTATTCATCATACTTAACAAAGGAGAAAATCGGCCAGTATAAATAGAACAACACCACTCCATAGGCATGCGTTATTTAAGTCAACTACGAAATTAAATGCACGACAAGGTGCAGTTCGTAGCTAAGATCTGCAACTTCATAAGAAGAGAATCCCAATAAGTATGATGAGAAAGTTCTCTCTGAATTCTGAATTCAAGTACAGGTTATTCCAATTGACTTCTAAAAAAAATCCAACACCAAATCTCAAAATTTTGTGTTACGGTGATCCATTACCCTAATATATACATTACGATGTACCGTAGTGAGAAAATAAATGACCCTTTTGATCAGATTACAAATAATGCTGAGGCCGCTAACACAAAATAATAATCATAACGGAATGAGGAAGGCAAGATTGGCATGCTCAACACTTTCCAATTTGAAAACACCACTCAATTCAGAGTTGATGTTCAGTGAGCAGTTTCCAGTAGCCTGCAGCTTGACTCCTGTGCTATGTACTTCGATCAATGAAGAACTGGCTGTGGGGAACAAAGATAAAGGATATCAAAATATTACTCCGGGAAAATAACGTCGAGGTTAAGTTTGATTATATTTTACGATAAACACATTGAAAAGAAAAAGTAATTTAGGAACATATATGCTTATCTGCAGAATTGCATGATGTTCGACGGTACATGAGCGATAAGGAACAACACAATCAGGACGACGAGGCATGATTTTTTCGACATAATGGAAAATATTTTTTTCGTTGGTTCGAAAGCATGCATGAAGTCAAATATGCTTTCCACTTGCAGACTGCAGTTTTCACAAAGAATTTTCAAATCTTTGCAAGAAAGGTGTTTTGTTTGAAATTCGCAATTTGTTGTTAATACATCAATCACAACTAAGTATGTCATATTCGTTGATATATTCTCTATCGGTCTTAAATAATTCATGGTTTTTGACCATATCGATTGTCTCTCTGCCGAGCGGGGTCATCGTTTCATTACTCAAACCCGTTCATCATTCCGCTGACTGCCCAATCGTTTCAGAACTATTTCAGTCCCGCCCTCTCTTTCGTACCCCAATTGCTCCGACATGAATGATGGTAATTGAATTTGAGCAGCTCTCATCACCCTCAGTCGGAGGGCAATTGAATCTTGCTGTCGGCAAATCTCCTCTCAAAAATGAAAGAGGAAGAATCGAGCCGAGGAAGTAGAATAATTGGAAGAGACTGCAACGCCGGCATTACTCGTATTTGCATTGGTCCAGACTCTATGATTCGTTTTTGATATGACTGTTATGAAGGAAAAAAAAAATTAAGGAGTCATCTTCGCATTTTTATAATAAAATTAATTGGGTGAGGCACCATTACAAAAAAATTAAAACTTTCCTGTAGGAATATACATCATATTAAGAGTCAGATATGTGACCACATAGTCATCGGACGAAAACACTAAATTAAAACAACAATTATATTGTGTGTCTCAATACTATCATCTGTTTTTACTGCAAATCATTCATCTCACTGAGCTTTCAACATGAGTCAGAGATCATCAAAGATTCTTTCAATGAATCATCATACATCGTTTAGTGAGTTTCCCTCGTGGATTATCGGATTGCAGCAATCGCAGCCTAAAACATGTTGTGCTTTTATTGGACATTTCAGGCCCTTGCATAACAAATACTAGTCAAGAATGTGCAATGAATGAGGCCTTGGTCTAAATCTGGTCACCCGTAAAAGTTCGTTGACTCTGAAATCTTGAAACGAGTTGGAATTAAAATGATTAATTCATGATCAATTCAATCCAAGATGTGATTACGTATGATTTATACAGTTATTTTCACCGAATAAATATTATTCAAGGAACAAAATTGTACATGAAATATCTCGTCAACGGGGTATGAGAGATTTTTATATTGAATTAATATGCTACACATAACAAATATCACATCGGCAGAGTTATTATTCCCTAGGTTTTTAATCTGGGCAGGATATTTATTATTGACACTTCTTGATATATCAAGCAGGAGATGTATCATCACTTCGCGTGGAGAAACCGAATGTACCAACGCTAAAAGATCTTCTGATGACAAGATACATTGGGCGCGTGCATCTCAGAACCTGTTTGCGAAGGAGATAATTGCAGGGGCAGCAGGAAGGAGGCATGATTAGGTGATAGAGATGTAAAGGCGGAACAAATAGAATTGTTCACACATATCCGTGATAACAATTAACTGCGTAAATAATGAACGTGATCTTGCCAGGCATTGTTATTGATGTGGTCAGGAAGGCACTGAATATTCTGGTACATGCTTCCTCATCGACTCATCAATTTTACCAATCTCAATCTGCCAGTTATTTTTCATTGATCTTGCAGTATACAGCTGACAGAAAAGTTGTCTATATTTGTTCGTGTAACTTTAGATTATCATCGTTATTTTTGTTTAACCCCGTGACGGTTAAAGTTCGTTGTTCAACTGGATTGGCGTCATAGAATATAACTTAGACGCCCATCATATCTGCAATGGGGCAACAGGCTCCGTGCGCGTTCAAAGATACTGAGAACTTGACGAGACCCTTTCAACGGACGTTGGCCATTGCACATATCCGCAACAACCATTCAACATGGCGGTACAAATCACTACGAATACTGTCGATTCCAAAAGGTAGCAACATCCCTTGTGCAGGTATGCAGAAACAGCCCTCAAGTCA
>SDVV010029759.1:0-11766 GCA_016164225.1 Gammarus roeselii | reverse complement strand
CAAATAACAATCATTCTAAGCAATACATTCGATAAAAGATTCAAATATCTTACCATCCTAATTCCTACACAATTAACATATATCATAATTCCTTCATAAATAACATAAATCCTAAATCTTCACAATTAACATAGAGTCACTAATTATCCAGGGCGATTCTCGCACACCATATTTCCAGGGCGATTCTCGCACACCATATTTCCAGGGCGATTCTCGCACACCATATTTCCAGGGCGATTCTCGCACACATATTTTAGGGCGAAACTCGCACACATATTTTAGGGCGAAACTCGCACACATATTTTAGGGCGAAACTCGCACACATATTTTAGGGCGAAACTCGCACACATATTTTAGGGCGAAACTCGCACACATACCTACTACTGATGTCAGACTCAGGTAACTGAAGTGTCACCGTTGCAACACTCTCCTCTTACGTGGATGTCAGACTCAGGTAACTGAAGTGTCATCGTTGCAACACTCTCCTCTTACGGGGATGTCAGACTCAGGTAACTGAAGTGTCATCGTTGCAACACTCTCCTCTCATGGGGTGTCAGAAACAGGTAACTGAAGTGTCACCGTTGCAACACTCTCCTCTCAGGGGATGTCAGACTCAGGTAACTGAAGTGTCACCGTTGCAACACTCTTCTCTCATGAAGATGTCAGACTCAGGTAACTGAAGTGTCACCATTGCAACACTCTCCTCCCAGGGGGATGTCAGACTCAGGTAACTGAAGTGTCACCGTTGCAACACTCTCCTCTCATGGAGATGTCAGACTTAGGTAACTGAAGTGTCACCGTTGCAACACTCTCCTCTCAGGAGATGTCAGACTCAGGTAACTGAAGTGTCACCGTTGCAACCCTCTCCTCGCAGGAGATGTCAGACTCAGGTAACTGAAGTGTCACCGTTGCAACACTCTCCTCTCAGGAGATGTCAGACACAGGTGACTGAAGTGTCACCGTTGCAACACTCTCCTCTCAGGAGATGTCAGACACAGGTGACTGAAGTGTCACCGTTGCAACACTCTCCTCTTAGGAGATGTCAGACTTAGGTAACTGAAGTGTCACCGTTGCAACACTCTCCTCTCAGGAGATGTCAGACTTAGGTAACTGAAGTGTCACCGTTGCAACACTCTCCTCTCAGGAGATGTCAGACACAGGTGACTGAAGTGTCACCGTTGCAACCCTCTCCTCTCAGGAGATGTCAGACTCAGGTAACTGAAGTGTCACCGTTGCAACACTCTCCTCTCAGGAGATGTCAGACTCAGGTGACTGAAGTGTCACCATTGCAACACTCTCCTCTCAGGAGATGTCAGATGTCAGACACAGGTAACTGAAGTGTCACCGTGGCAACACTCTCCTCTCAGGAGATGTCAGACACAGGTGACTGAAGTGTCACCATTGCAACACTCTCCTCTCAGGAGATGTCAGACTCAGGTGACTGATGGGAAAGTAAGGATGTGTGATATTTTCGTGTTTTTTTTCCTAATTATTCGGATCCATACGGACGCTCATTTTAATCGACTGTACGATGAATGTTGAAGAACCATCAAGTACTTAAGAAAGGTCTGATATGTTCTCCAACTCTCTCATTCCGGGGAGCAGCTTTCTAGTCGCTGTTTTTCGGACTTTCGTGCTTCCTGAAACCTGATAAGGAATACATATCGATGGTCAGCAAATTGCGATCCTTGAATAGATTTATTTCGAAACATCTTTCACCATTATCACCCTCTGTATTATTATAACACGATAAACTGAAGAGAAATAAAAAAATACTTGCATATCTATATATTAACGTTTTAGTTTAAAAAATATAACCTTTATAAGCACTAAAAATCATTTTCGGTAAATGTGGAACGAGAATAAGTGCTTTCGACACAATGTCAGGGAACATTTTCTGGCGTCCGTATACACATGTTTGAAACACTGAATTTTGCGTAAACCTGCATATCGATGGTATTTTGTATTGTTCTATTATAATAGAAAATTGATTTACGAAATTTTGAACGCATACGGAGACTTTTCGACACCAACGTGGTAGACTTTTGTCAGCTAGCGGCCATTTTTCTTCGTTTTTCCAGCCCCTTTGAAGCTCCTGGGCTCGTAGCACTGTGTACTGTATATGAAAGAGCAGATCATTATAAGTCTTCCGCGTCGCATAACATGACGTTTCTGTTCAATTTTTTAACCTTTCAATGGGAACAAGTATGCTGGTGCTATAAGTGGCAGACCACTTGGACTGGAAAGCATGCCTGACATTCAACCAAAGTATCCACACCAGGCGAGCTCATAACTCTGACTAGTTGAGTCGTGCTGTGCATGTTTTTAATCCTTCTTGCAGATTATCTAATTGACTTGAGCAATAGTCGTTGCTATACTGTAAATATAAGATTGCATAGAATCGTGTGATGCGTGACTAAGGCCCCTTAGTGTACGTGATGAGATAGCGATCAAAACAATCTCTTCTTTGAGTATTATCCGTTATTTAGGAATCCTACGCTCAGTATTATTTTGGTCTCAATTCTAGTTCATCACTCTGAATATTTTGAATGTCATTGGTTAGTATACTCAATGTTAGAGGTTTTTGTTCCTAACAGCTCACACTGCGTATTTCTTACTTGGTATAATAGTAGTAACTAAAATTAAAGTAGCAATCTAATGAAAACTGATATAATAGTATATGTGATGTTTGTTCACCTGTCTATCTTTCCGTCCGTCTTGCGTCTTTCACAAATGCACATATTGTATCTATGCCTCTAATCACAGGTCCACCAAATTTTGTTGACGTGTTTGGTTGGTAAATCAATGCATGGGTGTTGAAGTTTCAAGGGTTTTTGTTGACATCACAGCAATAATACTCATTTTCAACAATATTGTTGGTGAATCAAAAACGGTAGATGTCACTAACAATTAGAATATATTTAATATCAAAGTACGGCAGAGTGACAATAATTTGCTTAGCCTCCAAGCAAGAAGGGCATGCATCAGAAATCGACTTTTCAAACCCCTGTAAAATAATTGATGTATCACGATTACGTTTTTTTTTAATTTCGAAACAGAAGATTTCGAACTGACAATGAAAGTGGTATCAGGAATACGATTGTTTTCTTGTTTCGTTTTGTGTATCAGGTTGTAGTGGGTTGTAGTATGTTGTAGTGGGTCTGCAGTGTGCTGTTGTAGGCTGTAGTGGGCTGTAGTGGGTTGTAGTGGTTAGTGGTTTGTAGAGTGCTGTAGTGTGTTGTAGTGGGTTGTAGTGGGTTGCAGTGTGTTGTAGCGGGTGATAGTTGGTTGTGGTGGGTTGTATTTGGTTGTAGTGGGTTGAAGTGGGTTGCAATGGGTTGTAGTGATTTATAGTGGGTTGTATTGGGTTGCAGTGGGTTGTTGTGTGTTGTAGTAGGCTGTAGTGGTTCGT
Source organism: Gammarus roeselii (assembly GCA_016164225.1). NCBI lineage: Eukaryota > Metazoa > Arthropoda > Malacostraca > Amphipoda > Gammaridae > Gammarus > Gammarus roeselii. The sequence continues at coordinate 8,354 of SDVV010029759.1, read as the reverse complement.
AGTGGGTTGTAGTGGGATGTAGCGGGTCTTAGTAAGGTGTAGTGGGTTGTAGTTGGCTGTAGTGCGTTGAAGTGGGTTGTACTGGGCTGCAGTGGGCTGTAGTTGGTTGTGGTGGGTTGTAGTGGATTGTAATGGGTTGTAGCGGGTCGTAGATGATTGTAGTGGGTTGTAGTGGGTTTCAGTTAGTTGTAGTAAGCTGTAGTGGGTTGTAATAGTTTGTGGTGGCTTTTAGTTGGTTAGAGTGGGTTGAAGTGGGTTGTAGTGGGTTGTAATGACTTGTAGTGGTTTGTATTAGGTTGTAGAAGGTTGTAGTGGGTTGTGGTAGGTTGTATGGGGCTGTAGTGGATCATAGTGGGTTGTAATGGGTTGTGGTGGGTTGCAATGGGATGTAGTGGGTTATACTGAGTTGCAGTGTGTTGTAGTGGGCTCTAGTAGGTTGTAGGGGGTTGAAGTGGGTTGCAGTGGGTTGCAGTGGGTTGTAGTGAGTTATTGTTGGCTGTAAAGGTTTGTAGTTGGTTGTAGTGGGCTGTAGTGGGTTGCAGTGGGGTGTAGTGGGTTGCAGTGGGGTGTAGTGGGTTGTAGTGGCTTGTAGTGGTTATTAGTGGGTTTTAGTGGGTTGTGGTAGGTTTTAGTGGGTTGTGGTAGGTTTTAGTGGATCGAATGGGGTTGTAATGGGTTGTGGTGGGTTGCAGTGAGTTGTAGAGGGTTGTAGTCAGTTGCAGTGTGTTGTAATGGGATATAGTAGGTTGTATGGGGTTGCAGTGGGTTGCAGTGGGTTGCAGTGGGTTGAAGTAGGGTGTAGTCGGTTGTAAAGATTTGAAGTGGGTTGCAGTGAGGTGTAGTAGGTTGTAGTGGGTTTTAGTGGGTTGTATTGGGTTGTAGTGGTTTCTTGTGGGTTGTAATGGGTTGTAATGGGTTGTAGTGGGTTGAAATGCTGGCTTTCGTATCATTCAGTGCGTGTAACAATCCTTGATTGTTCCAAACAACGTATCTTGGACGATTCACAGGGGCCATTGAAACGAATGCAGGAGTAATTGGAAGGAACGCATTAGACGGTACACATTCTACCATCCCCCATGCAAAAAACCGCGCCTCAATATCACTTGCCGTTCCGGAGCTATAAGAGTCCGAAGTGACGTACCATGATCCACCTGACAGTTTCGGTGCCTTCGCCAGCTCGCCGGCGAAGGCACCGAAAAAATGAAATTGGCTAATTCATTTGGCAATCAGTCCCGTAAAAATAACATTAGAGGATCATTTTTTTCAGCACTAAATTACTTCTGTCGTAAAATTGGTGACCATTTTGTTGAAAGACCCAAAGCAGAAAAGTTGTTTGATCGACGGCCACAGTAGTTGCATCGAACGAAAAATCGATTTAATCGATTGTTCCCGAGTTGTTCACGCAAACGCTTTTCAGCTAATGGGAGGCCGGGATACTTTTGAATTGAAACGAAACTCACATGGCGTACTCTGTACCTACATTAGGATGTTGCTCTAAATTTTAAATGAATCGGTCAAGTACAAGAGGTACTTGACTGAGCACGGGGTATTCGCGCAACACGCACCACCATCCAAAAGCGTGCTTTCGAACGTGTTTAATCGTCCACATTAAGACCTCTTCATATCGTTTTTATTTGTGCAAATCATTTTGGAATCGGACCACCCAATCCCGAACAGTGGTTTATTTGGTAAATCCGATCACCAACGGTGATTGGCCAATCCAATCAAAAAACTGTTCAATCCCTGTAGGGTTTTGAATTGCGCATAACAATCCTTAAATGAAATGTTCAATTTTTGAGTGCAAGTGGGCGAAAGATGCGGACACAAATTTTCGGGGCCGTGATGACAAACAAATTAGAGAATTAATATATAGAGGAAGTGGCGGACCCGTGCAAAAATGCACTAAGTCACAATTGCGTGTTATACCACACGTAACATTTTTTCTAATGTTTGCACTGAATCAATATTGTAGATACACAAACCCCGTTCCAAGTCCGACGACGATGCCATATCTAAGCTATATTTCTTTAATTTGTATGTGTGTGAGCGTATGGGGACGAGTGCAATGATTGTTGTTTGTGACGTAGACCACCTTTCATATGGTCTTGCAAGTGAACCCGTACCTTCGGCCATATAAAGAAATCTACGTAGGCGTATATGAAAATCCGTGTCGATTATTGCACTCGAGAACCTCGGCAATCTGAACCCGTGTAACTGAACACCTGCTGTCTGCCAACTACGATGGAATCGAAACCCGTTCCAAATCCCACCACGTAACATTCAAGCTATATTACTAAGATATGCATGTGCGCGAGCGTATTCGGATGCGTCTAATGGTTGTCGTTCATCCTGTCGACCACATTCGATATGGTCTTGCAAGGAAACCCGTACCATCGGTCAAATCAAAAAGTATACGTAAGCTTATATGCAAATCCGGGTCGATAAGTACCCTCAAAAACCCGTGTAATCTGAACCCGTGCAACTTAACACCTGCCGTCGGCCAACTACAAAAGATCCAATCCCGTTCCAAATCCGAAGACGTCACATTCAAGCTATAATACTGAAATTTGTGAGTGTGTGAGCGTATGGTGATGAGTGCCACGATTGTTTTTCATGCTATTGACCACCTTCGATATGATCTTGCAACTAAACCCGTGCTTTTGGCTCTATCAAAAATTAAACGTAGGTGAGCGGCTTTGAAAACACGTGTCGATAAATGCACTCAAAAACCCATGCAATTTGAACTCGTGCAACTGGACCCGTGCCGTTCGCTAATTTGATTCTTTCGTAAAATAAGGCAACATTTTGTTGAAATACCCTAAGAATAACAGTTCAGTTTGAGCATGAGCAACAACAGGTGTGTATAGAAGACATCGATTTATTGGATTCTTTTCGAGTGATTCACAAAAACGCTTTTCAGGCCATGGGAGGCTATGATACTGTTACATCAAGACGTAACTCACACGGCGTACTCGATATAATTGCTGTAATGTTTGTTCCAAATTCGAATGCAATCAGACGTATGTAAGAGGACCCTGACTCAGCAGGTCGTATCCGCACAACACGCGCCACCATCCACGAGTGCACTTTCGAACGTTTTTAGTAGTGGGTTGTAGTGTGCTGTAGTGGGTTGTAGCGAGTTGTAAAAGGTCGTTGTAGGTTGTAAGGGGGTGAAGAGGGTTGTAGTGTGTTGCAGTGGGTTGTAGTGTGTTGTAGTGAGCTGAATTGGGTTGTAATGGGTTGCAGTGGAAAGCAGCGGGTTGTAGTGGGCTGTAGTGGTTTGTAGGGGGTTGTAGTGGGTCGTAGGGGGCCGTAGTAGGTTTTAGTGGGTTCTAGAAGGTTTTGGTAGGTTACAGTGGGTTTTAGTGTGTTTTAGTGGGTTGTAGTGAGCTATAGTGGTATATAGTATGTTGTAGTGGTTTCTAGTGTGTTGTAGTGGGTTGTCGTAGGTTGTAGTGGATTGCAGTGGCTTGTAGTGGGTTGTAGTGGATTGCAGTGGGTTGCAGTAAGGTGTACTGGGTTTTGTGGGTTGTAGTGGGTTGTAGTGGGCATCAGTGGGTTGTAGTGGATTGTAGTGGGTTGCGGAGGGTTCCAGTTGGTTGTAGTTGGTTATAGGGGGTTGTAGTGAATTGTAGTGGGTTGTAGGGGGTTGTAGTGGGTTGTAGTGTGTTGTAGTGGGTTGTAGCGGGTTGTCGTGGTGTGCTTTGTAGGCGTTCGTATCATTCGGTGCGTGTAGCAATCTTTGATTGTACCTAACAACGTATCTTGGACGACTCACATGGCTATTAAAACGAATGCAGGAGGGATTTTGAAGAACGCATTAGGTGGTACATATTCTACCCTGCCCCATGCTAAGAATCGCTCCTCAATATCAAGTCCCGTTCCCTAGCTCTAGGAGCCAAAAGGGACATAACCATGATCCACCTGACAGTTTCTCAACCTAACCTTCAATAGGGCCGCTCCATATCCTGCATACCGAGCATTATTTTTTGTTTCAGGAAACTCAAGCTCGACGGTGAAGGCACCGAAAAAATTAAATTGACTAATTAATTTGCCAATCAGTCCCGTATGAATAACATAAGAGGGCAATTTTTTAGCACTAAATTGCTTCTTCCGTAAAATTTGTGACCATTTTGTTAGAAGACCCTGAGCAGAAAAGTCAAGTTTGATCGAGGGCCACAGTAGTTGTATAGAACGAAAAATCGATTTGATCGATTGTTGTCGAGTTATTCACGGAAACGTCTTTTTGCCAATGGATGGTCAGGATACTGTTGAATCGAAACCAAACACACACGGCGTACTTGGTTCTCTGATGTTTGTTCCAAATGTGAAAGAAATCCGACGAACACAAGAGGTACTTAATTTACTAAACACGGCGTATCCGCGCAACAAGCACTACCATCCAGAAGCGTGCTTTTGAATGTTTTTGATCGTCAACATTATGACCTCTTTACATCGTTTTTAATAGTGCAAATCATTCTGGAATCGGACCACCCAATCCCGGACGGTGTTTTTGTTGACTAATCTCATCACCAACGGTGATTGGTCAATACAATCAAATAACGGTTCAATCCCCACGAAGGGTTTTGAATTGCGAACAACAATCCGTGAATGAAATGATCAATTTCAGGGCTCAATTTTGACGAGACGTGGAGATGAGACTTGACTCAAAACATTGATAACTAAAAGTAAGGCACTCGATGTGGTGATCCAGTTTTGAAAGATCACTGCACTGGATATGAATTGAGTAAGAGAGGTGGTTTGTTCCAGGGGCAGAGGCTGAATATGTCCTATTTGATGGCATGCTTGGCTGGGTAGTCATGAGGTTGAATGCCACAGCGGCGCCTTGAACGTTAGAAAAAATATGTGGAACAGGAACATTTTTCCTTGGTATTCAAATTCTTTGTACAAAAATTACTTGCAAGGGCTGATTTCTGTTGGGAATTGGCCCTCTTTGTTGCATGATTTCACATATTCCATCCATGCACGTACCCAAACTGCTTACGTTTGCAGGTCGCGTGCCTTTTCATAATACTAATTTCGAACTATTTCTGAAAGTGCTCCCATCACGTGCGAAATTATGTCTTATAATTTTAACATTAAAATAAATCAAATTTATATATAGACAACAACTTAAATTGTATTTATTCCAATCAAACAACCAATTGATACAATTTCCATAATATTTTAATTAACAAAATTTCTATACAAATAATCAACTAATGTTTCAGGTAATTCAATTTAAATTTGAAAATAATTAATTTGCATGTGAAAAACTACTTTAAAATTCTGGTTGACTGAGCTTTATGATGACTGACTTCAATTGATGTTAATGCATCATGATTTACGTAGCACGTTTCTCACCAATAGGGACTGACGGATAGGACTTTAGGTGGCTTGTTACCACCAAGCGTGGGGAAGTGCACTAACACTTTTTCATGCTCATGAATTTATCATCGAACCCAATAATTAACTATCTTTTGAACGGTTATCGTCCGCTCGGTTTGTGCCTAATATTCGAGCCCTTAGGCGAGGCGTTCCCTCGCATGTTTGAAGGAAAACTTCGTGTAGAAGACGTGTGTTGGCTTCGGTACACTCTAATGAGGGGTGGCCGAGGTAAGACATGTGGAAATTATGTCTTCACACTACTTAATCATTTCATGTTCGAATAGGGCTGGAAAGAAAAATGAATGGGAGGCTGGGCCAAACATCAAAACCACAGTAAACCGACCGTTCGAACGAGGTAGACTGCATTGTCCACTGAACGGTATACTGTACAACTGATCACACTCTGCTTTGTAGAGCTCTACCGAACATGTATACACTCTCAGATTTTTTTTTTTCGAATTAACAAGCAAGAAATCAAATACTCAGTGAATTTCGTCACTTTCCGATGGTTTGGGATTTTTCTCGGCTCCGCGTATCGCAGTTTTAAATTGGACGAGCATTTTGCCGATAGTTTGCTGTGTATTATAATTGTGAGCTTTTTTTCCGAAATCGGTTTGAAAAACCACAGCTTAGTTTTTGTTTTAAATAAGTTCGCAGCTAATATATTTGTGTCGTTAAAATTACAAATTATCCGTTCATTCAACGCACAAACCATATATTTTTTACGTTATATTGCACATTTTCTTTTGATGCATTATGTTCTTATACAGTTATTTAGAAAACATTGACTAATGTGTCGAAAATGTAAATGTAGTTACATATATATTGTTCAGTATCGATATGTTTTTTGTGTATGAAATCGATGCATTCAACCTTGATCATACCATTGATGTACTGACAAACCGTGCACTACTGGCAATAAGTAACAGAAAAGTCACAAGTCCTAATTGTATCCAGTGGCACAGGGTCAAAGCGTTCTTATAAATGCAATGTGTCGCAAGTTCGATATTGGCTGACTTTTGTTGTTCCAAAGTTCTTCATAAAATAACATGCAACTGCTTTGCATTATTGTCGAATCTTTTAATTTCCCCGTTTGATAAAGATTAGATGTTTTTTCGTAATCGCGCATTTTTAAATAATTATTTCGTTCCCGTTCTTTCAACGACGTCTAAGATAAGATTCCTGAATTCAAACTGCCTGATCATTGTTTTCATCCGTCGCAAATTCTCCATGTCTCTCTTTCAGTGGACAAAATTAACTATTCCACAAGATATGACTGGTTCCACTGATACCTTCGATTTCGTATGACCAGTAATGATAGTTCATCCACGCAGTGTTGACCAGCTACATGCAGGTTGACCAGCTGCATGCAGGTTGACCAGCTGAATAAGGAACAATTTCTGTATAGAAGATGGATCGTCAGTCTGCATCGAATATGTGCCGTGACAACCAAAGACTATAACACGGTACACATTGGAAGGTTTCCGAAGCGACGGCTTAATCAGGAGAAGTGCATGAAAAGTTGGGTACTTCTTAAGATGGTCCATCACTTCCGCAACAAATGAGCGCCATATCTCTTCTAGATGACGTCACGTTATTCTTCTTCTCCAGCGTCAACACAAGAGGCGCTTGATTGGTTATACTTCTAACTACATCATTTTTGGAGTAAACGTAGAGATTGACACGTACGCCAAAAGTGTCCGTTAGAACCTACTGCTATTTCCTCGAAAAAAAGGCAAAAGGGGAGAGCGAATGCTGCAGCGAATGAGTCCATAGAAAGATTATGAAGCAAAATAGATTAAAGGAAAAAGAGGAGAGTGAATGCTGCAGCGAATGAGTCCAGGAAAGAATATGAAGCAAAATAGATTAAAGGCCAAAGAGGCGAGCGAATGCTGCAGCGAATGAGTCCATCGAAAGAATATGAAGCAAAATAGATTAAAGGCCAAAGAGGCGAGCGAATGCTGCAGCGAATGAGTCCATCGAAAGAATATGAAGCAAAATAGATTGTACCGTAGTCTTGGTTCCCTAACCAGCTCACCAGTACACATTATGCAAGGCCCCTAACGAGCTTCCTCACACGCTTGCAACAAGATTTGAGCTTGGTAACTGCGAGGAAGGAGGGGCGAAATCTCTTTATTGACTCCCACTGTAGTGTATGGGCACTTAACAAACGGATAAGCAAGAGAATATCCGCTCACTTCCTCTTCCAGTTTTCATTGACAACCGCACACCAAAGGTAAGGTCCACACTCACAACACTGCCCTTCAACGGAAGCATTTTTCCACCCGCACCACCGTATCATTTATGTGTTTTCAAACTTCCGCAACTGAACTTCCGCACCTCCGCCGTGATTGAAGCAAAAAGTATTTAAAATGATTCACGAATTGACTAATTGCAACTTGATAGAGAAAATCATCATATTCATCAATCAACAGTGCTTTTTCTCTTCAAACAGTCCTGTACTGTGGTAAAAAATAATAATGAACAACAATTGATTAATGTCAGTACTCAGTTGTTGATGACACTTGCCGGCGCTGGTCAGTACTCAGTTGTTGACGACACTTGCAGGCGTTGGTCGGTTCTCAGTTGTTGATGACACCTGCAGGCGCTGGTCACTACTCAGTTGATGATACTTATAAGGCCCTGGTCAGTACTCAGTTGTTGATGACACTGACAGGCGCTGGTTAGTTCCCAGTTGTTGATGACACCTGCAGGCGCTAGTCACTACTCAGTTGATGATACTTACAGACCCTGGTCAATACTCAGTTGTTGATGACACTGACAGGCGCTGGTTAGTTCCCAGTTGTTGATGACACCTGCAGGCGCTAGTCACTACTCAGTTGATGATACTTACAGACCCTGGTCAATACTCAGTTGTTGATGACACTGACAGGCGCTGGTTAGTTTCCAGTTGTTGATGACACCTGCAGGCGCTAGTCACTACTCAGTTGATGATACTTACAGAC
>SDVV010029758.1:0-11766 GCA_016164225.1 Gammarus roeselii | reverse complement strand
GGTCTCTCAGCGTTACTCCAGCCATGCTCCTCAGACACTTCATCTCGAAAACATTCAACCTTCTTCTCTCCTCTGCTCTCACCCCCCAAGCCTCAGCTCCATAGAGTACATTAAAAGAAGATGAACAAAAACTTACTTGATGCAGCACTGTTTGCTGGTTTGACCTTCGGCGCCAGAAGGATGATGGCTCCAGCGCGCTAGAAAGCCTCGTCACTCTAATCTCTAATCTAATTGCAGGCTACACGGATTGTTTAGCACTTAATGGGAAACCCTGTAGCAGTGATGCTGATCCTCACAGGCTGCACTTAACTGTTAGGACCCGAAGTTCGGGAAACCCTTCACCACTAATGGTGATCCTCAACTGGCTACCGGGGTAGATTTGGCCTGGAAGAGGAACCCTTTTACAGTGATGGTCGATACAGGCTGCACGTTTCGATTAGGCCTGAAGAACCCTCAAAAGAGTGATTGTGTTCCTCACAGCTTGCCCTTGTCGATTCGGCCTTGAAAAGGATCCCTTCAATAGTGTTTGTGTACTCTACAGGCTGCATGTTTTCATTAACCATAGAAGGGAACCCTCCTTTAACAGTCATGTTGTGTCTCACAGGCGGCATGGATCGATTAGGTCTTGAATGGGAACCCATCATCTGTCATAGTGATTCTCACAAGATACACTGGTCGATTAGGCTCAAGGGAATCCCTTCAACAGCAAAGTCGTGCCTCACTTGCTGCACGGGTTAATTAGTCCATCAAAGGAAACGTTATAACAGTGATCGTGTTCCTTACAGACTGCACGGATTCTACCCGACCCTGAAAGGAAACCCTTCATAAATGATTGTGTGTCTTACTGATTGCACAGATCGTTTTTACGAGTCCTGAAGAGTAACCCTTTGATGGTGACTGTGTTCCTTACAGGCTGCATGGATCCTACGAAGCTTTGAAGGGAGGCACCACCTGCGAGGCTATGGAGGACTTCACGGGAGGTGTCAGCGAGCTGTACGACCTCACCAAGGCGCCCCCAAACCTCTTCAGCATCATGCTCAAGTCGTACGAGAGAGGCTCTCTCATGGGGTGCTCCTTAGAGGTGAGGCTGCCTTACCTTCATACTCGCTCCACTGTTTTCGTTCGCAGGCTTTTCTTCTTTTCGTTAGCAGGCTCTGTTTCCCTCATTTAGTTTGTCAGGTCTTCTTCTCTTCTTTCGTTGGAAGGCTACGCTTCTCTGTTTTTGTTGCAGGGTTCTCTGCCCTTCTAATGCTTGCAAGCTCTGCTTTTCAAGTATTGATGGGTTTATTTTTTTTTTCATTTCATCCGTGAACGTAGCATGTACCCCCTAGTATATGTTGTGTTCACGGACCGCACGGAGTCAAGGCCTTACCAGTGTGGGAGGAGAGGGTTCGGAGGAGCTTATAAACAGTCTTATTTCCATTCAGTCTCTCCTCTTCTTCACCCTTCACTATCTCTCCTTTTCTCCATCATCCTGAATTAACTTTTACTAACCTTATATTCAGCAATTTGAATCTATGTTCAGTTCAAATTTATTTCAAATTATTTCAAAGTATCTCTTAACAACTCTTCCACTAGTCGTTGCACACACATATATTCAGACACACTCTTACATACCTGAACACACACCCACATACACACACCCGCATACACACACCCGCATACACACACCCTCATACACACACCCTCATACACACACCCACATACATACACCCACATACATACACCCACATACATACACCCACATACATACACCCACATACATACACCCACATACATACACCCACATACATACACCCGCATACATACACCCGCATACATACACCCGCATACATACACCCGCATACATACACCCACATACATGCACTCACATACATGCACCCACATACATGCACCCACATACACACACACATATACACACACACATATACACACACATATACACACACACATATACACACACAAACACACACACAAACACTAAGCACGCGCTGGTCTAAACTTTTCTCCTTTCGACTTTTTATAACTGTCAAGTTGCGTTATTTCTTTCATGCAACTTTTATCTACATCTCCTTTTTTTTTTTCCTTCTTGTTTCTCTCATGCGTGAGATTCCTGTTTCCGGTCTCATCTTCATCTTCTCCCTCAGTAGATGTTGCTGCCCATTGCCCCGGCACTTTGAAGAATATTTCGTATTCTTGACGCTCTGGAGCTGGGTAGGTCGTGTTAATGGTCTCATCACCGTAGGAGTTCCTGTACCTCCTTTGGCACGCGCGCATACCTATGAAATTCGCCGCATATAGGTCATTGACTTCTCGCAGTAGTGAACCCAATCACTGTAATCTAATAGGAAACTGTGTCGACAAGCTGATGCAGCACTGTTGCTGGTTTCACGCTTGGCGCCAGAAGGACGCTCACTCCATCGCGCTAGAAAGCCTCGTCACTCTAATCTAATGTATTTGCGCGTTCCTTTTGACTCCATCTCTACTTGTTATTCGTTGCTCCCGCTCCAACTGCAAAGTTAGAGCCTGTTCTCTTGGAAGACTGTTTGATTTTGTGAAGAGAACTTTTTGCCACGGGGCAGCGTACGATTGGCTGCGCGTTCATAACAACCTATAGGAAGCAAACGCGTGACAAAACGTTGTCCTCGCAGACAAAACTGTGTCCCGTTTAAATGGCTTTTTACAATGGTCGAAAGCTCGTTGCTCATCGATTCATCTGACTACGCTTCTAAAATCTTCAGTAGGGTTCAGTACTCCAAATCTTTCGTATATTTACCTCTTCATACCTATGATCTCCAACCAAGATTCTTTCCAGATTGTTTCTTATTATTCCACTTATACAACCTCTTCCAGATTTGTTAAGTACTGAACTTCAGAGGAAAAAAATCATAAGTAGGGTCAGGGTACGAGCTAATGTTTTTTTTTCTCATACGTGAAAATGAACGCACCCGGGGTGGGCCTATGTTCCAATGTTATTTGGTTTAGTTAGTTCAGTTCAATCTGTGGCAAGGAACTTAGCGCTCACCCGATCTTTAAAACAAAACTTCAAGTACGGTCTACTGCAAAAGTATGCCGATTAAGAAATTATGGAAAAGTGTTGATAATAACAATAAAATTTTCGCTCATAGCTCAAATAAAAAAAACGGGATCATCCGCAAGCTCCACATAGGCACATCTCAAAATTCATTTTAGTTTTAAATAAATCGAGCTCTTGACTGAGCTATTTTTACAGATACAGACACCAGGCCGAATCCCCCAGAAAAAATAAGGGCAGACGGCAAGGCGCACTTCACCCTCCTTTTAGACACTCAAACATACTTTTTGGTGCACGATTAACTTGCTAATCCAAGCGTTTTGTAGGCTTGAACGTCAATTTCTGATCATTTTTACCTAGGAAGAGTCTATGCTGTCACATACAATTGTTCCACTGTAGCGGATGATGGTTTTAATTAATCTGATGCTGAAATTTTGTTTTGTTTCGTGATTATAACTCCCCCATATCGGCCTGCTAACATCCACCTCCCCCTCTCACCGCTATCGTGAACTAGAACAATCTTAGAAACTGTAAATAACTGACCGACAACCTATGGCGTCCCTTTCTGATTTCATGTTCGGTGCCAGAAGGACGATGAGTCATGCGTGCTAGAAATCCAAGTCACTAATCTGATCTATACCTTCCAGCCTGACCCCAACGTGACGGAGGCGCGCTGCGACAACGGCCTCATCCGGGGCCACGCCTACAGCATCACCTGCGTCAAGTACTGCGAGATACAGACGCCAAGGTGAGTCGAGCTGGCACACTTGTTGTTTCTGCTGATGGGCATTCAGAGCGCTGCGAACATTGACTCCGCCGCGCACTCGTAAACCCGATCGCTTTAAATTATTAATATTAATTTACCTTGGCGGTCTTTCGAATGATGGCACGCTGAAACTAACCATGCAGGTGTGTTGTGGTGATACAAGCGAAGGTGTGGTTGGTTGTATGACTGACGGCCGCCATCATCTCCGCCGAAGCCGGCTTTACTGGTAGCCAGAGGTGCGCTCGCGATATTGTAAAGGTAGCCGCAGCAGGAGGAGCTAAACCCCTCTCGCTTACATCGTAGATGGGACGGTAGCAACAGATATTGGAGTTGAAACTCTCGTGCTGACGTCATGGCGCAGTGAGAACGTTAAGACACTTCCTATCAGCTTACCTTTTTTGTACTATACCTTGAGTGGGGTGCGCTAAACGAAGACACTGCGGTAACAAATTCGTTAGTGCCTGCGATACTTTGCTCTAGCATCCTGATACCATTTCATACTCACTACTGACCCTTCGTATCGTATGTATAGCATAGACATACGGCCGTTTCCTCCTAATTGGGAGGGTGGCTGATTAAGGCTGACACAGAGGGGGGAGGCGCTCAATCTCCCCGCTATAATTATATCGCATTCAGTATGAATCTGCCCGAATAAATAATTCGAAAGCGTCCATGTTTTGCTTACCTTTATTTTATGAACATCCTCGCTGTAAGGAACAATTGCAATCGACTGGTGATATGCTCTGAAATTGAACACATGATTACAAAGCATCTCATACTTGACCAGTTTTGACTTCGCTGTAGTACTCTTAAGCCTGGAAACCTAAATGAAGCGCTGTGTGGTCTCTAACTCCCTCTCGACAAGGAACTCTTTTGGTAGGTATTGATGCACCCACTTGTTGCTGTTCTCTGGTGAGGAGGGATACCGGTGACGGGATACACTCTTACCCCGCCATGTCGTCACAGGTGCCTGAGTGTTGTGAGCTCTCGTCTGAAGGGGTAGTTGGAACTCTAAGGAACTGTAATGTACTTGTTAGGCTTCTCTCTCTTAAAGTCAACGCTTCCATCTCTCGTGTGCTCATTAGCTTCACTTTGAAATCATTATGCAAATTCTATTTAATTTTATTTGGTGCTCTTCTCCTCATATGTAAACTGACATAAATGACCGATCATGTGAGGAGTCGTCCTTCCCTTTCAAAGCCACTCAAGTTTTCCTCTATCCTCGATTTTGTATCCTGTTTTTTCGCCAGTGATCTACGGTATGTCGGGATGCACAAGCAACGACTCATGTCCATATGGCGGCGACAGGTTGACAGGTAACCTGTACGGCTTTCCATAGGCCTTTGTGAAATCACCGCTGACCCTTCTTTCTGGTGTGGTACCATTGGTGAACATGTCTACTACCTGTTGTGACGTGATGGATAATACTCCACAACCACACTCCTCACCAACCGCGATCAGACCATCCATGAAGGCCTGAACGAAAAGAAGCCAGTCCAACATACCCTGACTTGCGTCATTGACATGAGTATGTCTTTCGACACTGTTCCAAGACGCATCTTTTTAATCAAAATACCAAACACACAACCATCCGAACTACAAGAAGTAGCTTGCTAATTTCCTCTTTGGCAGACATGCTTACACTGTCTACTGTAACTAGCCATCTCAAACTCGCCACTTCCCCGAAGGTGTCCCACACGGCTCAGTTCTTTCCCACTCCCTTTTCAATGATCTGCCCACTCCAACAGAAATCATCATCGGCATCAGCTCATACGCAGACGACCTCACTATAATCACACAGGGCCACAAACACGAGACCGCAGCTACACACCTCCAGCAGTACCTGAACTCTCTTGAAGTCTGGCTGCTGGACAGCTGAAGGAATGTGTCGGCAAGCAAGTCATCCCTCATATTATTAACTCCAGATACCCGTGAATACCGCATCCGTCCTCGTGTCACGCTCAACAACACTCCTATGCAATCCCACGAAAAATAACCTCGGAGTAACTGATGACACAGGGATGACGTTCGATCCTCACACAAACAACATCGGTGCTAAAGCTAAACCTAGACTGAACGGATCCCGCGTATTACCACCACCACCTACGGTCATTCCGAAGGATCAATTACAACACTATACAAACAATTCATCCGGCCCATCATTTAATACGCAATCACCACCTGGCCCTCTAACCGTGCACCCACCAAAAATAATTCCTTACAAGGATTACATAACACGGTCGTTCTCATCGCAACGGGCTGTATACAAACCATGCCCATTCCCTACTTGCAATAGGAAATCGAGGTCCTGCCTCTCAAGCGTCATCTTGATATGAAAGTGACTCAATTCTTTAACAAGATTGTTGACCCGTCGTACTCCTGCCAAGTCCTATTGAACCCACGTCAAATCCACCGACACCTACATAACACACCGACAACACACTTCGGCTCGCGACAATTCCCCGTACTACAGATAACACACATCTATGCACACAACAGACTGACACACACACTTCACAGCTCTGACTGACCATGGAGGGGACACGGTATTACGAAGTAACTCACCTGAGGTGAACGTGAAGGGTTAGGGTTGCCCAAGGGTGGCAGGGTTCATCTGTTACGGCTGAGGTGCGAGAACCACACGGCCCTCCAGTCATGCTAGCATGATAGGGGAACCTCCCTTCCGATCTCTGTTGGCGATGACGGGGTTTGCCCGGTACGGTTGAGCACGTCATGAAGTTGTGCCCAGCTACTTCACCCGGTAGGCTCAACTAATGACACGTCGGTGCATGATCTGTGAAAATGTCCGCGAGACAGCATCGACTTCTGTAGGGGTGTAGGTCTAACATAGGGGCCTGCACCTCCTGAAACATTCCCAACCTGCCGTGTGGGCGGTTACCCGAGCTTTCGGGCTTAGCACCAGCCGTGGCCCCACCACAGAGCCTCTTGCAGATCTCCCTAGTCGGTGTGGCTAACGGCTCACGTTTGGCCTCTTGCTTTCAGGCACTAGAGTTTATTTAATTGCAATTAACGAGGGTCTACCTTTGTCAAAGATACCGTAATCGTCTGACGTTTGCGTGGAGACATTTAGCAAACGTATTCTTATTCAAGCCTAATTGTTAAGCATTTCGTTTTTATAAAGTCTTCGTAATGCAATGCTATGACTGCAGCCTATTAAATCTATACTTTTTATCGGCACTGCGTGAACATTGATTTCGTACCTCGATGTCTTCACAAACGACCAACTGGCCGGTTTCCCGACTGTCTGTTTATCCACTGATTAGATAATGTAAAATGTTCTTTTACTATTCCCAAGTGTCTCAGGCCAATGCTACTGGGCCAGAAAAAATGATTCTTGGCATCCTATACAAACGTTAATGAACGTAGTACTTGAATCTTACCTACGTGAAAGAAGTCTTCATAGAGGGCATGGTCTTCAGTGTTCTGACGGAGGCGCACATCCAGATTTTCCCTATGGAAGGAGAATAATCCATCCTACATTGAACAGACCGTTTTAAAACACGACAATTTAGACTTCCATTGTGCATACCTTCCTAGTTTTTCTACTTTTGCTGACCTCCCAGTTTTGGTTGGCTTGTGTCTCATTTGAAAACTTTTGTCATGCGTTCACGATACCAGCGTTTCCTTCAACGAACCAGTGTAAGTTTGTTAATATAGTGATTGCGTATAGCAGCAATAAACCAGTTTCAAAGTTTTTATTTTTGGATCTGAACTAATTGTTTCTGTCAATAGGACCATTTTGAGAAGGATTCCCAAGCGTGTGTAGTTTGTATTGTTGCGGTTATTTCTGACGCTGTAGATATTTCTCTTTATGTATTTCACAATTGAAATCCTGAATTTTGTTTATATTTCCCTATGAGAGGTTCTGTTCTCATGAACATGTATTTTTTCTCATAATGCATGTCTTTTTAATAACTTATCCTATGTTCTTCTAAGTATTTTTCTTGCCTGGCGTCAGAAGATAACAATGTTACTGTTCCCACTGCAGCACAGCCTCGGTAGTGTTTGTAGACGATCCCATTCCCTGGAATTCGTCAGCTCTATTCCTATTCTGGTCCATTCTCGTCGTGGGTGCACCTGTCTCCAGACGTTTTTGTTCCATTGCGTTTCTCTTCATGTTTACTCGTTGCGGCATTCCTATTACAACGCCCTGCTCTACAACCAGCCCTTTACCATTGTTTCCATATCAGCTATGTATGTGATGGTGAACCCTATCCTGCGATTGGCTGTCGTTTTCTAGCTCTGGCATTTGTGGTGCCTCCCAAAGTAACCTGTAGATGCTTTGGTTTCTTGATCCTTCATGCCGGGTAATCCAGGAAATTCGATTATGCTATTGTTATTAAGGGCGAGTTTTAAAATGTGTGTGAGTGCATGTGAGGAGTGCGAGGCTCATCTTGCCTTCTGCCACGCTCATCCTGGCAGTATGGCTTTGCGTCTATATCTATACTGTCATTTTTTTCTCCTAATTGCTACCTCCTTTCTTTTCCGCTTCCAATGTAGAATTTTGTCTTGCTGCTGTGCAGCAGCAGAAATTTTGTTCAGAGTGTTGGACCTGGATTAGTTCTCGAACTTCTCAGCCAGTATGCATATGTTGTGCGGCTTGAGGGATCATCTTTCGGACCAGAGCACGTGAGGCGAAATTTCTCCCAACTGGAGACGAAAGTAACATCCGTTCCACTGCCTCGACAACTAGCCGTGAAGTCATATAACCCCGTTGGCGTCTCACAGGGTGGCCGGCAAGATCCCCCTGGTCCGTATCCGCAACCCCTGGGGCAATGAGGCAGAATGGTCGGGCCCCTGGAGTGATCAAAGCCCCGAGTGGCAGTACATCCCCGCTGAGGAGAAGGAGGAAATGGGCCTCACCTTCGAGCACGACGGAGAGTTCTGGATGGCCTACAAGGTATGATGGAAAGTTCTGGATGGCCTACAAGGGATGATGGAAAGTTCTGGATGGCCTACAAGGTATGATGGAAAGTTCTGGATGGCCTACAAGGTATGATGGAAAGTTCTGGATGGCCTACAAGGTATGATGGAAAGTTCTGAATAGCCTACAAGGTATGATGAAAAGTTCAGGATGGCCTGCAAGGTATGATGGAAAGTTCTGGATGGCCTACAAGGCATGATTGAGAAATCCCGTTCACTCTGATCTAATTTTGATGTTATACGAGGTGTGATGGATAATTTTTGTTGTTATATGTAGTGTAGGTAACCTTTGAACAGGCGTTGTTGATCTGGTCCCATTTCCTCGGCATCTTATCATCAAGTGCATCAGTGAGCACCCAATGGTAGTATTCATCTCCGGTTCCTACACACCACTTGACTGTCACCTCTTCTGCTCATCGTATTCATATGGTTCCTTTTCCACTGGATTTCATTGTCAACTATCTAACTATTTGTAGACCTCGTGCATGTGATCCTCGTTTTCCATCTCGTTTTTTCAGCGGGGAATGACTTAGATTATATTGCGCTCTTACTCGATGTGAGGGTGTCGTTGTGCCAACTGTGCCATACGGAGCTGAGACTTGGGGGGTGAAAACAGAGGAGAGGAGAAACTTGAATGTTTTCGAGATGAAATGTTTGAGGAGCATGTCTGGAGTGTCGCTAAGAGACAGGTTCACTAACGACGTGGTTCGCATCAGAACAGGGGTGGTGAAGAAGTTGAAGGACAGATTAGATTCGTGTGTTCTGAGATGGTCCTGGCACATGGTGAGGATGGATGAAGGGAGATTGGTGAAAAAGGTGTTGAAGTCATAGGCGAGTGAACGTAGGCCCAGAGGGAGACCGAAGTTTGGGTGGATGGATGGTGTGGAGAAGGCGTTATGAAGGAGAGACGTGAGTGTGGAGGTAGCGAGAGAGCGTGCACTGGATAGGCGTGAGTGGAGAATGATAGTGAACGGATGAGTTTTGACGCTAGGCATATCGTTGAGAGACGGGATGGTCGTGGGCGGGGGGGGGGGTCCGGTCATCATGACGCGACAGCGGTAAACCAGTCACTGTCGGGCCCTGCTGCCGACACTGACCTCGAACCGCACTCATGACCCGTAGGGTGTGTTGCGGGGTGCCCGGCCAGATCCTTCTGCACAAAAGAGCTAAGGTGTGCGAGTGTGAGGTGCGCCTTACCGTCGGCCACCCCCTTTCTGGGGGATTTCGGCCTTGTGTCTGTATCTGTATCTTAATCGATGTATCTGTATCTAACCCCAGGATTTCATCGTCGAGTTTGGTACCCTCGAGATGACCAATCTGAGCCCCGACTCCCTGACCGATGAGGACGTGATGTCCTCGACACAGCACAAGTGGGAGATGAGCGTGTACGAAGGCGCGTGGATCAGAGGCTCCACTGCCGGAGGCTGCCGCAACTTCCTGGGTAGGATTGGTGCAATGAGTGTTGGGGCCTAATTATGAATTTAATGGTCTCCGAGAACTAAATATTTTGAGTTCATTCTATGTTAAAAAGTGAGTATAGTGACATGTTGTTGAGGACCACCACTTGACGTGAAATAGCTACCACGTGACCAGAGTGACATGCAATAGCTACCACGTGACCAGAGGGATATGCAATAGCTACCACGTGACCAGAGTGACATGCAATAGCTACCACGTGACCAGAGTGACATGCAATAGCTACCACGTGACCAGAGGGACATGCAATAGCTACCACGTGACCAGAGGGACATGCAATAGCTACCACGTGAGTTGAACGATATCGAATAGCTACCATGTGTGTAGTGTGACATGTGTAGAGTAACGTGTGTAGAGTAACGTGCATCAGATGGTTTGGGACTTTGAATCAACCACTCTGAAGACCCAGGTTACCAGGATCAAGATAGTTTGGTTTACTACTTCGGAAATAAAAGTTCAGTAGCAAAGAAAAAGACCCCCAAACCAGCTATGAAGACCATTT
The DNA here is from genome assembly GCA_016164225.1 of Gammarus roeselii. Classification (NCBI taxonomy): domain Eukaryota; kingdom Metazoa; phylum Arthropoda; class Malacostraca; order Amphipoda; family Gammaridae; genus Gammarus; species Gammarus roeselii. Next base: position 1,044 of record SDVV010029758.1, on the reverse strand, counting down.
ATGAACGGGTTTTGTCCCTTGCAACCTGTTCTGAAAATCGCTTCTGAACGGGTTTTAGCCCAAGCATGCGAATCGTTCAAATTCTAGCGTCATCCTTCAGACAAATTGAAGCGTTTTTTCTGCTCACTCTATTCTTGATGTAAACACTAACTGAAATCAAGTGACTAGACTTACTATATTCCTGTTTTTTATTACTAAAGTTGAGAAGGTATATTGGTATATTGTTCGTAGACAGTTAATAAAACTTAACGCTGGAGAACTAGGCAGGACTATCATAAACGAGATCCGTTCGTTTATGATACAAGATTGAGAGAAAACTTCAATGATCATTTCCCGATCGACATTTGAAATCATAGGAAATTTAATTCATATCATCCATATAGAAGGGGGATCCATATGTAATACCGTAAGAAATTCCCATATGAAGTTGAATTCCAGGTAGAAAAAGCCAAGTTTGTTTCTTCGTTTTAAGACTGACCATAAACGATTTTTTTCGCTACTGTACTGCAGCCTCTATATCCCCTGGGGCAGTACGCGCAAGCTCTGTCCCAAGTTAATAATTGTTTATCTATAGATAACGATGCTTTTCCTTCCCCCAGCAGCAGCTGGTCCAGGTCTTGTATCATCTCATCGATTGCTCTTATACCAATTCCCCCCCCAAGGCATCTGTTAGGTTCACGGGCCGCACGGAGTCACTACCCAACCGGGGGGAGGTGAAAACCCTTGTTTCCCTTCAGACTCTTCTCTTCGTCACCCTTCACTGTCTCCTTTTCTGCCCCATCCTGACTTGCATGATTTTTATTTACCTCATTTACATCTTATGTTTAGTTCAAATATCCTTAAACTTGTCTCAGACTCCTTCTTAACAACTCTCCTAGTAGTCGCTGCGCGCACACGCACACACATACACATACACATACACACTCACACACTCACACATACACATACACATACACACACACACACATATACACACACACACATACACACACATATACACACACACACACACATATACACACATACACACACACATATACACAC